>JTDE01022185.1:4359-19115 GCA_014338405.1 Paragonimus skrjabini miyazakii
TGGTGTGTGAGTGGAACTGCAAGTGGTGCAGCGCAAGCCACTTGTAGTGATGCTTTAAAGCGCAGGCGTCCTTTGGCTTCGGTCACTGTGACAGGCTAATCCGTTTCGGATGCCGCCAACTGAACTGTATTTAGGTCTGTGAGCTGATGATTTAAAAGCGTCAGTGATATTCATGAAGTATTTGGATTTATATTATTTGCACAATGTGGTATTTCTTATTTTATCGAGCTAAGGGTGAAGTGGGTCGTAGATTACAAAGTTGCACGTGAATTAAAAATCACTCAGTGAACAGGTATTTAGTGTCACTTGGGAACACCTCGGTGGATAGATTTGGTGCATATCGTAACCACTTTGCACTGGTACCAGCTTCCGAGAATCAGAATCCAGAGTGACCTCAGTGTCTTCCGATCAAGTGTTTATTTGAGAGTACACTTTGATAATTGAGTTTATAGGTTGTTTGTGTGGTGTTTCACACTCTAGAGCAATTTCACACAGGATTTCAGTGTGCGATCTTCGAAATAATCGTCAGTTAGATCGATGTGATTGTAACACTATGATGGCCATACGCGTTTGCCCATTTCAGTGAATCTATCCTCTTCAGTCTCTACTTCTGATCGGTTTAAATCGATGTGCTGAAGCTGGAAGCCACTCAGCTCCGTAATACTTCTGCACTGTAACCTGAGTTTCTCTTCATACTCCAGTTTCTGCTCAAGTGTCTACCATGAAGTGAGCTTGTGACCGTAAATTTTTTCTATGCAATTCACTTGTGACGTGAATTGCATGTCTAAATATTGCCGAACTATTTCTCGGTTAGTGCCGGACAGTTAGTAAAAGAGTTAAACAGTTTTACAATTTTCAGCCGGCGCGCGACCTAGTAGTTCACATAGTCACAAACAGACGAGTAGTGTACTGTAAACGTCTTGCTCTCTTTGCGTTGTGTTAGCATTCTGGTCCACTTTCATTCATATTATCATATTTACCTTTTCCGATTTCTGCAGCCGCTGGTATACCGGATTTTCGCAGTCCAAGTTGTGGTATCTACGACAATCTGGAGGAGTTCAATCTCCCATATCCCATGGCAGTTTTTTCTATAAACTACTTCCAAGTAAGTGTTTTATTAGGCTGTATCCATTTTGTGACTTTCAGACTAATCCAGCTGCATTTTTTGAGGTCGCTAGAAGGATGTATCAACCGGATGCCAAGGTATCTGTAACAAGTTTCATTCTACTATAACTTATTCATTCTGTTAGCCCACTCTTACACACTATTTTATACGATTATTGCATGAAAAACAGTTATTACGACGACATTACACGCAGGTAGATTGAAAATGTTATATTGAATCCAAAAATGCTCTTCGCGTTCACGCAGAATTGTGATAACCTGGAACGGCTGAGTGGACTTCCAGAGGAGAAGTTTATCGAGGCACATGGAACTTTCAATACAGGACATTGCATGTCTTGTCATAAGGAGCACACATTTGCCTATATGAAGGGTATGTCATGATGAATGCTTATTCCTGTGTAAACATCCATATTAAAACAGACGAGATTACGAAAAAGCATGTGCCTAAGTGCATGAAACTCAAATGCGGCGGAGTAGTTAAACCTGGTACTCTTCAAACTAATGCATCTTACAGCTCTTTTGTATTCAGATGTGGTCTTCTTCGGTGAGAACATGCCTCGACGGTTTTATTCAAGCTTGAATGCAGTAAGTTTTTCTTGCTTTCCTATTCCTCCGGTATCACACTGTCTTTATCGATAACTCACTGGCTTGGTAATGGTGTTTTGATGTTTCTCCATGGAGCAGTTGCGTGCATTTTGTTGTTTTTCATTCTTTTTCAAGCTACTACTGTTTGCGACCTGTTCGAGTTGTTACCGGCCATTGAATGAGTGTCTACTTCTATTCTGTACTCGTAAATGTATGTACAAAAATATGTTTGCACAGCGCATTGCCTATACCTTTTCAAGTTAAGATGTATATATCTCGATTTCATTTCTACTTCACTTAGTGTATGTTTTAATACTGCTTTTCCAGAGTCGTTCAGGCTAGGTGGCTCATATTGGCGCGACTTGGTAGACAGTGTAAGATGGTTACATCATACCAAAGTCCTAACACTGTGCAAAGACTTACACCAAAGGACATTCTAATCAGATCAGTTCGGCGGACACTTACTATGCGAACCTGAGGCATCGTTTTGTTCGCCGAAATGAGGATGTTCGTTCTGTCTGGACCACATGTCTGTTCTCCACCTCCCTAGTATGTTTCGGCCACCGTAGTCAACTGGTACTTGCTGGTCCAACCTGTTTATGCGGTCTGTTGGTGGTAACCCTCGCACAGCTTTGGAACTTCAGTCTGACGTATCCTTTTTCTTTGTCTGCTTCACCATACCAGTATAAACCATTTAGTCCAGACGACTCTGGAAACAGAGAACACCCCTAAGCCTTCTTAAGTTGACATCTTATAAAAAGAATATTGAAACACGTGAAAGTACTATCGAGTACTTCTAAAATGGTGAAGGTACAGTATGCACTTCTGGACGTAATGTCGCATGACATGAAAGAGCTGGAACGGTTATGATCTCATACTGGTGCTACTAGTTACAATTTCGCGTCGCAGCTGATAATCAATGTTGATTTCGTTTGCTGGAGGTATGTTGTGAGTTGACGGTGACAAACCTTGTTATTAGTTGTTTGACTATCATTCGACTGCCACGCTGCTTTTGTTGACCTCTTCTGTGATTCAAAAATGAGCTGTATTTGTCAAATTTTAAATTTGGAGGAGTTGTTCAGGAAACGATTCATGAAAATCTATCAATCTGATGAAGTATTGATTTGCCTGTACATGGTCATTTTTAGACGTCACCTTTTTTAGTATGCTGATCACTTTCCACTCGGATGTTTTAAGTTTTCTCAATCCTGGAAGAGTTTGCTACAGACCAATTCAGTGTACACTCCCGTCTTTTCAGAAAGAACCATATCTTTTTATCGTCACAAGCGACGACAGTTCTTACCATCGTCAACAGTTGTTGTCTTCGTAACCGTCAGTCATCAAATTCTTCAGCACTACGAGGTACTTCCCATCCACTCCGGCTTTGTCCATCTATATACCGTACAACAGGTGCTACCAGGGGGAATTTTATGTATGCTAGTGTACACTGTTGCGTTGTGTTCGCTACAGTTCCCTTCCAGACAATGCATGCTGGCAAATGTTAATGACATACTGAAACAGTACGAAGTCTATTGCAACCATGGTGGTCATGAAAACTCAGATCATTTTGAACGAATCGAAGTTAGTGGAAGCGAAATGTTAATCCAGGTCTGTTGACAGTACGTGGAATTGTGCCCATACAATGGTAAGGACGAGACATTCTAACCCATGAGATGCAGAGTCGTCAAGCTCCCGATCCTTTCAAACAGTGTATTTGCCGCACGCGAAAACGTGACTGCACATCAAATAGTTATCTTCAACATAACTATACAAATAACGTCAATTTTATGACTGCAATCGCGGCTTCACTTGTGTTGCCCTAACTGGTGAATGTCTCTTCCACGCGGTGTCAGAACCCTGGGCGTTTCGGTTGATTAAGCAGCTATAGCTAGGCGATTTACAACCGGTTAAACCTAATATGTTTTAACTACCACATTAAAGTTTTCCTCTGTCGTTTGAACTATGTTATCTGCGCTACTACACCTTGGAAAGACCTACTTGATGCAAACTCTGCAGATCCTAGTGCCCTTCGTAGTGCACCCTAACACCGCATCCAAATAACTCCTAGTACTCAAGCCGGTTGGATATCATTGTTTTCGCGTGTGTAACCGGCTTCCTATGTATCAGCTACCTCGGGTGGTGTTCCATGTTTCCAGTTGTGCTGTCGTTCTGTTGTGTTCCTCATCAGTTTTACCATTCCCTTTGACCAGTAGTATCTGTAGTCTTCGTGTGGGCGTGTTTTCCACTAGCGATTTTCTATTTGAGGCGTTTAGATTAAACGTTGAATGTTAGTGTGTTATAAATGCCTCGACATTGTCTTTTGTTGATTTCTTCTCTGAGCCTTTCGAAAAACACAGTTGAAGATGTCCACAAAACACTTTGCTTTACCGTTTGATTGAGATTGGTACGCCGGAGCGCCGATGTCCTGAATGCCATTCTAGCCATAAAATACAGTCGAAGTTACTTTGGTTCCATTGTCCGTTGACAGAACCTGTGGTGCTCCGAAGCGTTTGAGTGGTTGTTTTAGCTAGTGGTTGCGAACATCTTGTCGTGGTGGGCCATTAAGAATAATTCAGGCCGTTTGGTAAGCGTGTAAATAGCAATCGTGTACGCTCGTCCGCCAGTTGTTCACGCAAAGTCTGAACTTAGACAATACTGTGGTTACAGCCTTATTGGTCACGACTGTAGAGAACCTTTGGTTGGGGATTGAGTGGCGACTTATTATCGTTAGCATTGTCGGTAGTGTTGTTGCAGTTAGGCATTTATTGAGGAGGAGTATACGTCAGTGATTTCGTTCCGTTAATTTTTATACCTGAATTGTGACAGTCTAACTACAGACGCACGAGGATCCTTTGCACTCACCTGCTGTTCTTACAAGCTTGACACAAGAAGTCACGACTAAAAGCGATTTTCGACTGTTGGAGTATCATCGTAGTTCACCTTTCAGTTTTTGTCTCGGGGCCACTTTGTACATACTAAGGCTATCGCACCGTTCCATCGCGCCCTATTACGTCTTGACTGATGTCGCCTGTCACTGCGAATGTGCATAGCACTGGTGAGCACGCGATCGACCTCTGATTCGACAATGGTAGGGCGACAGCTGTCTTCAAACTGTTATTTCTGAACTGACAAAACGTAATTTAGCGTCTGCTTTTCGGGAACTGTCAGTTGATCAGTGTTTGAACTTGAAGTCGTTCGGAGGAAGCATGTTGACCGTCCTTGTAAACCGTTGGCCGTGTGGGCTGGAATGGCGTTCTCTGACACGAAAGCACAGACCTCGTCGTTGCGAAGAAGTTTCACCTTTTTTTTGCCATACTGTGTATCTGATGGTCTTCTTAGTGCCGTCCATGGAATTGGGAGATTACAGCGCCGATGTTGTAGTTGGGAGATTCTAGTGCAATTACTGTTTCAAGCCCCGAATCAAAATGAGTCAACAGAAGATCCGTGTAGTCTTTCGATTTGGCCTGAATAAAGGCTTTGGTGGAAATACACTGTGTTGGCCTACCAATCCTAGAGACGTACATTGAACAGATCAATCTGACGTAGGAGACATCTACTGAGTTGCTTCTGTGTTCTTTGGGTGCGGTCGTTGACCATCCTTATCGATGCTGAACCCTATGCATTGAGAAATTGCCAAATTATCACACGTTCATGATATCATTAAGGCTGTCCGCAGTACCTGAGGCGTTTGTTATCATTGCGCCCATCATTTGTCGAGAGATGACGAACGCTGTCTTTGCACCGAGAAGTAACCGGTTATACGGAAGTAGTTCTTTATGTTTGTTGTTAGCGGTTTTTTTGGAGTCCGCTGCAATGGCCACCCGAGAATGAGCTTCCGCCTGGTCTAACTTTGCGAACCATCTGTTTTCATTCAGCCTGGCTTACGGACCCTTGTTTCTAGTCATGGATGTTGATGCATTTCGATAGATTGCTTAAGTTTCTTAGGGAAATTGGTGGAGAGTTGCACAGCTCCTCTGATCTTTTCCACCGCTATAATCGATGCCGCTCACGCGCAATAAATGGCTGGTTAAATGATACTTGGAACCTGTCCAGTTTGTCGTCAACAGCTGGAAGCGTAACGTAGAATACTGGTCTCTTGAGTCGGATTATAGGCTTTGTGTAACGACTTAATACCAGAGAGACGTTCATCTCAATTGTGTCTGCAAAAACCGACGCATGGTGGAACTTTTGCTAGCTGACGAATTACTGGTGAGATAGCTGTGTATGTATGGGTTCGCGCTTATGTTCAGTTGCTGGTGCTATGGGCTGATTCGTCCGTAAACTGCAGCTTTTCTGTTCAGTCCAATCCAATGAGATTCACTTCGATACAGTCACTAAACTGTCAAACGTCTTTCGTCGGAATCCTGCCCAAAATGGTTGTGTGATCAACTGTTTCAGATAACTGTAGAACGCTACCATCATCATCATAGCAGCCATGGCCTTGATCAAAAGGTACTGTGGCTCGGGCCACCGTTCACCTCAACAGTGACGTGGAATATCCTAGAAGAAAACGTTGCTAAGAAGGTTGAAAGTTAATAAAAGAAGAATAATCGGAAAAACTAGAAATAGTATAGATGCAGATGCACCATTGACTACGGCACATTGCCATCTCGGACAGCTTCTCTAAACAGTAGTTTAAACGATCATGAGGACCCCAGCCAGCCAAGTGACACTTATCCACTTTGCTCAGTGGAGCAGTCACGGTCTTCATATTTCGTGACCACGTTGTTGCTTGACCACCATATGGTTTCACCCAACTGTAGGTGGTCTGAGTGGATAATGTCCAGTACGGAGTACGTGACCCAACCATCACAGGCTGCGCAACGTGAGTAGTTGACCAATTGATCGTACACCGTGACTGTTCCGGATTACAAGCCGACGAACGGCCGTATTTCTCACGTGATCACTCCACTTACTGTGGTCTAATTGGCGCAAACAGCGATGTTCAAACACAACGAACAGGCCATGTTTCCGAATCATAGAGCCAAACAGAACGCACGCAAGCATTATATACTCTTCCTTTCGGCGACAACCGAACGTCTTTTCGACGTCACAAGTGATGCAGTATGGTAAGAGCCACTCATATCCTTGTTATCCCCGCTGATATCTCAATAGTGCAATAGTATAGTGCTACCCAAGTATGTGAAACTGTCCAGTCTCAAGCGGGTTACATGCAATGAAGGAAGTAGGGATGGAAATGCGATAGTATTGAAGTAGCATTTTACACTTTGGAGGTGCGAAGTGCATCCTATACAAACCAACCCAGTCACTCACCTTGTCCAGCATAGTCTGCATGTATTCGGCAGGGGGGCTGATTAAGACAGTGTTATCCGCATACTCTAGGTCGGTCAACCTAACATCAGAGATTAGCTCAATATCAGGTTCATTGGACTCCTCAAGTGCACCTTCCAGAATGTCATCCCTGACAAAACTGAACAAGATGGGTGGAGTCGGGTCCCCTTGACGAACACCACTGGGAGTGATGAACGCCCGAGACAGTTGTTCATAAACTCTCATTCCTGCATGCAAAGTGAGTTTTTTGACGTTGAAGTCGTACGAGAACACCGTTGATGCCGTTCGCTATTTACATAGGTATTGTACTTACAGCGGTTTTGCAGACGGTTGCGACTGCCCCAGACCTATGTTGTCATATTACTTGTTCGTGTTGTTTTCGTGGTCGGTATTAGTCTTGTTTGTATTCCTAACGGTTGTACTTGCTACATTTTATTTCCTGTAGGACAACACGTGAAATAGTCCCATTCCCGACAGTATATAGGGTGGTGTGTGACTGTCTGATCGTGGATCTAGTGATTCCCGTTTAAACTGGTCAAGGCAGTCGTGTATATGTCATAAGAAATTTGTTAGTCGGTGATTGTTGAATCATACCCATGCCATATTGAGAATTAATTGAAGGCTAACATTCTGTTCTGATTGTTTGGGATGCTGTTTCTGGTTTGTTGTCATAATGCCTGCGCAACCGCGTTCTCTGTGTGGTGACCGTAGTCCATCAGATCATTATTCTCAATGGCAGCAGTACATCAGGTGTTCGCGCTTATGCCATACAACCAGGAAGAAAAGAATAAACCCAAGCTAGGAAAAAATATGGGGGACGGGAGAGCTTAATTACTAGAAGCAGCGATTTCTAAACCCAAACAATCAACACGAAGACACCCACACTGTTCAAACAAATTACCTGGCTATAAGTGAAATTAAAGCTTCATCTGAAGGAAAGCTTCCTTACGGCTTCCATTGCTCTGCTCCATTACTTGTATTTACCCTATAAACAACCCGACCAAACGACGGCAACATTCACGCTATTCAGCCTGATTAGCCGTCAACTTACCTAGAGTCTCCAACCACAGTTTCTGTAATTTGCGAGGGTCCCAGTCCCTAACTACCCTGTTTCTAAACTCTACAGTGGTTGTTCGTTAGTGCTTCTCGTTGCGAATGATCGAACGCAAACTTCAATGATCTACCGTTTGAAGACGGCTGACGTCTGTTCGAAACGTCCGGGTTTCGTAGCCTTAAAGTAACACAGCCCGTATAGTTGCCTTAGATACGCTACCCTTACGTTTCAGAGAGACGCCTCCATGTTGTCAAATGTATCCTTGGTCAGTAAGTGCCGTCCTAGTCATTGAGGTAATGGCTTCCGTTTCATTCCCTGTACCCTTGTTGCTGCAGATGCAACTTTCTAAGTACACAACCTAGTCGGCAGCCTACATAACCTTCTTATTCCACACCAGATCTCCGTAGTCACCTCATTCATGCGAAACACTTTTCATTTTGGGGCTGCAAAGCGCATTCCGAAGTATTTGGTAGAGCACGAAGTGACGTCTAGCTTTGTCTGTGTTGTTTGAAAGCTGTCATAAGTCACCACCTTGTTGTCAACATAGTCAAGATCAATCGGTCTCTCACTAGGCTGGAAATCCACACCAGTGCCTTGTGTGTTGCGGACAGTCGCTCACTGTTTATTCTATGGCAAGCTTGAACGAAAATGGCAAAAAAGGATAGCCTTGACATCCATCTCTTTTGGTGATGTAACTGTTAGGTAGTTTGCCTTGAGCCCTAAGGTGAGCTAAACTGTTGAAATGAAGCGCTGACAGTGTGCACATGCCTATTCAGTACACTCATATGTTTAGGCGATCGAATTAAACGCACTTATACACTCAGGATGAACGGCATTTGTTTGCCGGTGGTACATGGGACGCTCTCATCGAATTTGGCGAAGAGTGACGAATCGATCAATACATCCTGTGTTGATCGATTTTCCCACTCATCTTGGTTATTGTTTTCATATTTATTGTGTTGTAATTAACCTGATGATCAAACACAGAAAACAAGTCTTGTTCGCTACGCTGTTGTCCTCAATACATCCTCCTTTAGGATTAAGCCTTGTCTGTTATTCCGTAATGTCTGCTTCCCGAGGCGTAGTAAGTTGACGAAGTGCAACGGACTGAAGCCAAGCCAATATCCTTGTGGTTTGAGCAAGAACTCCCGACCGCTTTCTTGAATATGGGAATCATTGTGGATTGACTCCAGCATTGAGGGTCGTTCCTCGTCGTCCACACAAGCCGAATCTACTCAGTCAAGACCTTTACTAATGCCTCCCTATATTCTTCGAAAAGCGCCGGCAGCATGTTGTCCGAGCCAACAGCCTTACGGCATTTGAGAGCCGAAGTGCAATAGCGGACCTTACTTCTACCGACCAGGGCACTGCATTGCAAGTTCTTGGCGGTAAGACAGTCGAAGCAGTGGCTCAGCCAAAGTGATTCTCAATGCTCCGATCTTCTGGACGTATTACGGATAAGTGTATCACTTGTCTCTCTGATGGCTTCGGTGACAAACGAACGACCTGGGCCGGTCGTACGAGTAAATTTGAAGTCTCTTTACTTTCCCAAAACGGATGCGGCTTCCATTTCATTAAGCTTCTTATTTGGTCAAATCTCATGATCGGTGATCAGGTTACGCCTCCTACCCTTCCCATGAATATCCCTCTTAAATCTTTTGTATGGACTGTATCGAGAAATTCTCCCTCTGACGTCTAAAACTCTAAGGTCTCCGAGATCCACTGTTTGTTTATCCCATGAACCATTCTGCCGCATGCTATAGTACCTGCTTCATCAGTGGCCTGTGAGATCTCAGTACAGAGGCTGTTGGGATGTTCGGGGTTAGAACCGCTAGGCTCGCTAGTTTAACACTTGTGCTTTGCTAGCATTTTGTTTAATATCAGTTGAACGTCATTCATAAGTGTTTGCAGCTTTCGCCTTCCCATTTATTTTTCAGGCGACCTCTTTCAAAATTAAGGTGTAACAAAATCGAAACTTGAGCATATGGCTTTCATTGATAGAGGCTCGCCAATTAGTCTGAGAGGTGCAAAAGCTACAGTCGTTAGCGTGTAATCCACAATTATGCTTGTGTCCTACTGACTGCGTGATCACTTTCTGGACAGCCAGTCGTTGTGCTCGGTGAAGTTGATACCCGGCGAAATTAAGAGCAAAGGGACAACGTACGAACACATCGTGTGAGTCCAAATACGTGCTCCAATAAGAACAGCAGTCTTGAATAAATCCACGCCATCTGTGAGTAACAACTGTGGTCTGTCTAAGATCAGGTGTGCTTCGGAGAAGAAGAGCGCCAAGCATGACAGTGACGCACACAATGTCCAGAACTACTGGTGGCGTGAGGTGATACCAGACCAAACCTCCCATCTTAACGGTTTCACCAAGGCGGCTGACCTGAACGTTCCTATCAACGGGCAAAATGATCGTGTTAAGTAGAGCAGCCAGTTCCCAGTAAAAGGTGAGATTGACTGTGATCTCACTCTAATTAGCTGGAACGCACACGAGTAAAATCGTGCCTAGAACTGGTTCCAGCATAAACTGTCAAGCGAAATGCACATGATCTATTGCTAACGGCAATCCAATCTGTCGGTTCCATACGTTGACTATCGTTGGTTTTAATTTTCAAAGTGCAGCAGACGTTAAGGCTACTCGAGTCTAACGCCCATGCGAGGCTTGTTGGCCTATTGGTTTCAACGTGTGAATGATGAGAGCACATGTAGTGTCTCAGACTAGACTTAAACAGGGAACGGGTGAAACCGGAGACTGGGTGGTAAGAGATGAGAACCACTTGAACAGTGCTACTATGGTCAGCTATATTTGTTGTGGTGATCTGCGGAATAATTGCAAGACTGTTGGTGGACCGGTGCGGGAGTGGTCAACAATAACACGTTTTGCCTATTCACGCTACTGTACGCAGCACATAGACCATTCCAGTTTATACTGCATAACGGCAACTGCAGTATGGAATTAGTGGGTTATAAAAACTATTTATATTGATGCACTTGTTTTATAACAGGCAGCTTCGTTTGTCAGTATTGTAGTGCGTACACTGGGGAACTTAAGGACAGATCTGAATCTCAGGAAGAGTAGAAACCAGAAGCGACTGTTGGAACAGTGTGTTGACACTATGGGGGACGTGACACCAAGGCGAATGACAATGTACTACTGCCCGATGTGTGTAGATACACATCAGCCATGCAGCTGAGCGTAGGCCTTCGTTGTATTATGTTTTAACATAACCTGTGCAGAATTTCATGCAATAAATAACTTCGTAGGCCAAGTGCCTTTTGTGGCCACAACATGGGCTGATATACTAGCAGGACGCCAGTCGCCAGCCTGGTTGACCAGAAGACTGTGATTCACCTTATTGGCTGTCTGTCGGTGTGATCATAACACCTTCTGGCGTAGTCCAACATGTCATCGAAATACGCAAGCCATCACACCACGGCAGGGTCCTGTCTGTTATTGTAACGAGACTGTAGGGCACGTGCGAAGACCTAACTCTTCAAGCTGATCAACACATTTTACGGCATTTCAAGCGTTCACACTTCCGGTTCACGATTATCAAATCACTTACGTGATACTCGCCGCCACTCTTCTTCACATTCAGACATTGATTTGCACTTCGAACAGCGAAGACTTATTCTTAATCTTGCTGATTGGAGTTATCTCACCGAACTGTAAGTCGAGCATTATTAGTTAGTATGAAATTAATGGGTATTTCATGTTTTTTCATACTCACTCTTCGTAACATCACCGATTTTCCAGACAACATGGTTTTTGAAGTCGATCTAGATGACTTAGTATTCTTTGAATCAAGTCTGGGTTGTAAGTTCTCTTAAAAGTTAAATTTACCGTCGTTCTCGTAACAAAATATGGATTTTCATTTCAGTCAAACCTTGAGTTTTCGGATTTTGTGTCAACATACGAGTTAGTCTTTGTATGAAGTCTTCATACCGCTTCTACTTTTGCAGTGGTAGTTTCTTCGGTTCTTCGAACGTTACACCCGCTGTGGGTTTACTCCATCCTCAAATTGCTCTATCGTATCCGTTCCAGTTTCCATCCTATCAGGACAACATGAAACAATCTGATTGCCAGTGGTGTGCCAAATCTGTTCGACGATGGATATCCACCGTTTATTTTGTAGATCAGGGATAATAAAATATTTGGGGAAACGATAAACCAATTTTAACGATTCTGAGGAACGGTAGTGAAATGTTCTTTTTGGTTTGTTAGCGGTGGGCAGGGTAGCACGAGTACAACATGCCATGTAAAATGGGCATTCAGAACTTTGTAAGTTACTGTATCGTTTGCCATTCAAGGCGCACAATGTATGAGGGTGGTAGTATCACGTGGAATTGTGGTTAGACACTGGGTGGTGGTTGCTAACCCTAACGTACAAGAGTATGTTTTTGTTTTTCAGTGCACTGTTTATGTGAATTTCATAGACGCCTTGCAATGACAGTAACACAACTTGACTGTTCATTCAGGTGCATATCGGATTTGTACCTAATGTTTACTCCTCTTTCCTCGATTCATCCGGCTTATTTTTTGTGTGCGAATCAAATAGTTGAATCTAGTTTTATTCCCTGCACGGAATGGTAACGCAACTCTTTAGCCAAGTAATTTGACTAATTCTACTTTTTTTCTACGTCCGATTTATGGGCAAACTCGACACGCTCCATGTGTTCGAGTATCTCAATGGATTCTCCATTGTATGTTCTGTTTTTACTCATTTACCTGGATTTTGCGCTGTTGCTTCTCCACACTAACATCCGATTGCTTCTGAAGCAAACAGATAGGTCACATAACTGCTATCTCCCCTTAAGGTGAGAATTTCAGATTTTGATAGGCCAGACAAATACGAATGGTATCGTTTTTAGTTGAGTGATTAACACCGTTTAACTATTAGGGAATACGTATCTTTGGACTTGGGACCTAGTTGAATTAATTTGGCGTTTGTTGCTGCACATCGCTCGTACTCACATTTATTCTAAACATAATCAGACTCCTACTCTGTAGAGACATGCTCCGTTTGCGATTGTTCCAGCTGGCCATAGTTCGTGTCATTCTCGATTAACAATCTTTACTTGGGGACAAACCTGCGAGGTAATTCCTCTGGTTTTGTTCAATTTCTTTTCCTTTTAACAGTGTGATCTCTCTCATAACCTGTGCACAATTTTCACATGCGTCTCTGAGAGCCAGTTGTTTCGATGCCTCATCTTGCGATACTTTCGAAACAGTGGTCCACTTTCGCCGGATCTGTTCTGGCACGTCTTCTGAATTTATTCCTATAGGGTTACACTGGACACGTAATGCTAAGGCGAAGTCACAATTGGCACAGAGCGGACATTTGCTGAGACCTCCACTGGCGTAGGTCATTGTGACATGCATCAGTCCCAAACGTTGGGTGTTTTCAAGCTGTTTCGTGATCTCTGGACACCGCATAACAGCCGTCCTAAATCATTGTTTCGTACGCATGGTTTTGTGAATTCAAAGTCGACCCAGGGATGCGCATATGCCATGCAGTTCAAATGTGTCCTACGCCTTCATATTTTTACCTTTTTGACATCAATGAGTCTGATTCTCTACTTACAGTAATATCGTTTCCCAATGTTTTCCCTATCTGTAGGACTTCTCTGCTTGCGACCTTTTAATCGTTATGGGCACCTCGTTACAAGTATTGCCCTTTGCTGCCCTCATATACCGTGTCGGGAATGACGTACCACGTGTTTATTTGAATCGGGAATGTTCGCCTGACGTAGAGACGGTAAGTTTCTCACCTCGGTTACTCGTGTGTGTGTGTGTAATATGAAACGTTTGTCTGTGTCTAAATTCAGGTATGTGAATATAAAATAAATTGCACCGTTTTATCGACGCCAAAGTTCAACCCTTATTTTTACGTATCTCTCTCGCTTGCATTCAAAAATTCACGTCTTTGTTGACCATTGCATTTCAGTCTTCATACAAATAGTCAATAACAATCAGCTGTCGTTTGCTACAACTTACAGCCTAGTTAAAATTTATTTTCGCGTCAGAGTTTTCTTTGTGTATTCTTCCTTATGGACTAGTCAGTTTTGTCTGACCCCATTCGACAGATTGGCTGAACACGTTTCTACCTTATACCGTTCTCCAGTGTTTATGGCATTTCTTTCCACCCAAGCCGAAGTGCTTATCTGAATGCGGAGGCTGCGATCAAGCTTAGGTGGTATTCGATTTAAAATAACCTAACTCCCCGAACATCTACTACGTGCTTTTGCGTTCCCATAGACTTTTCAACTAACTTTTCACAAAGAAGCAGTATACTCGAGTTTCGTTATTGCCAGAGCTTGTCAGTAGTGCATATCTTTGTCACGGCCAGGACTAGAACTGTTGGTCATGTTTTCATGAGGCAACCGTGTTGACCATTGTGCCATTGACCTCACGTTACACGCAACTGAATCAACATATGTGAACGCTTAGCGACATACGCCTGTGAATAGTGGTCAGGTTGTCCGATCGTCTCGATAGGAGATATAGTAACCTGTCACAACGAGACTGGACCTTGACGCGGTGTGACGGCTTGCGCATCTCTATGACCTATTGGGCTAAACTGGACGGTGTGGCCAACACACCGATAGAGTCACTCATGCCAGGCATGCCAATAGGTAGAGGTCTGACAAACCAGTCTCCTGGTCCTCCAGGTTGGGGGTTGGAAGGAGGTCG
>JTDE01022185.1:19215-38670 GCA_014338405.1 Paragonimus skrjabini miyazakii
TTCTTCTTCATGGTTGTGTGGCAGTTAAGCATCAGTGTGAACCACTGATGTATTGCCATCTATGATGATGATGATGAGATATGGTAACTGTCCTGTTAATTCCAGTTGATGAATTCACTTGAGAGGTGACCCAGACAAACACCGTTCACGCCATTGTACCCGATTATCTTCGACTTGTGTCTAGGCGGATCACAAAGTCAACGAGTACGAGTTTGTTTACAGATGGTTGCTTTCATTTCCTTTTGTGAAGTCGTCAGGTGATCACCTTGCGTCGCACACCCGTTTGCAGAGGCTTGCCAGCACGTACGCCGCGTAGTGAAAGGTTTTTAGTCACGGTACAAAAACCCACTTATCATTTGTTTTGAAGAGTAATATACACATCTTCGTTCAAGGGAAGAACAAACGGTGACATAAAAATGAAGTGATGGATATATAAAGGGGTTAATGTGAAAACAATCTATCTACCAAGTATGTGGCACTGCATAGTTATCAACACTGGACAGGTGACGAGTCCTCTCACAAAAGTAGCAAGCGTTAATAGTTCAGTCATCAAATGAAAAGTTACTTGTGCGGCACGTAGCAAACGGATTTCAGAATAAGGAAAAAGAATAAATAAAAAATGAAGGAGAATAAAACAAACGGTCAGCCTCACAAAATCAAAAGCTTTTCAAGATACAGGGTTGCTATCAAAGTCAAGGCTGATGCATCGGGACAGAAAAATGTCCTTCATAGTAAGACACTTGTCAGGGAGATGGCAACGGTTAACGCCGGGTTCCCCGTATAAATGTGTCGTAGGATTTTAGGGAACCTAGAACAGTCAGTGGACATAACTCCACGACTGCGTAGGAGGGCAGTCCCAGTCGAAGAATGGCGTTACATAAAGATGGAAATATAATACTGCGACAATATTATCACAGGTGAATGAGAAACGGAGTTTACATCACAGCCCACAGTATGGAGGACTGATTGAATGGCGGCATTACGAGAGTCGGTTCTGTAATTCGCGACCTTGTCCATCCAGGCAAGTTAGCTTCTGTAGTTATCCACGATACTGACGTCAAGCACCACAGCAGCGCCATTACGAACCACGACCACCTCGGGTTTGATGAACGAGCTCGCCGTTGGTACTTGCAACTCCTCGAAGTCTGTATAGCCCAAGTTGCACAGTCGTTTCGCCAGGTCTTTTGCCATGCGGTTACGTCGAGCACAATGCACATCATTGATTATTCGACATGATTTCAGAATATAAGCGAGGCTTTCTGGTTGACCGCAGCTGCCACGACAGATAACTTAGTGGTCACTTCGGCCACCTCGTGAATTTTGGATCATAGTCTGCAAAAGATTATATCTGAGTTGGATAACACGAATAACGATTCTAGAGAATATACGTTCTAGATTGAACAGCTAACGATTAGAGAGTGAAGGGCGTGACACTTTTTGAAGACCAGAGCCGTCCAGCGAATGGCAGAGTTTATCCATCCACGGCGCGTAGACTTTTTCTTCATTTATCACCACTACGCCCTGAACACGTGCCGGTACGTTCACTTCCCTCAAGATAGGGCTAAACGAATTATCTTTCACTATATTCCGCACAAATGGACATTGACTGGAGAGAAGTTTCCACTCGATATTTGCGCCAATTGGATGCCCAGACCTCCCAAACGAATTGGGGTGTGGATGTAACTTATTGGTGTGTCTTTAGGAAGGCGGGGCCACTGCCGAACAGACTGGCGAATCGTACAGTCCATGGCTTTGAGCGTGTTACGGTGGGCTGGGCTCAACACTAACGAGTGATTCATCTTCGGGCTCAGATGTTGTCTCAGGAGTTCTAGGCGTTGATGTGGCTTCAAGGGCGCTTTGGTGGTTTCACCCAGCATCGTACGAAGTTACAGACTGTGATTAGTGAATGCTTTACCTATCCAGGTGAATGGGATGCTCAGATAGGTCACCGTGTCAGAGGCGCTTAGTGAGTGGATAATATTCGGACCAAAGTGGATAGACTTGTCAGAGATAACGGCTGCATTGTGTTTATGGTCACCGCGACTGGCCATGAACTTAGTCTTGTGCGTGTTGATCTTCAGCCCGGATAGTTCCAGGACACTAGGGGCGGCTGCAAGCTTCTCGGAAAAACGCGTAGGATTCTCAGCCTGAAGGACCAGATCGTCGACGTAAGCGAAACCGTTAACTTGTATATTGTGTAACTGGTAGCCATGCTCTGATCGAGATAGAACAAGCATCTCAGCCATTGCCATGATGAATAAAGCGGGGACAGTGAATCACCGTGGGGAACACCACGCTGGGACCGGAGAACGGAACGGTTGAGCGTATCGGAAGCATTCCGATAGGAGTCGGAAATGTAATTCGGTAAAGGTGGAGGAGCACTGGGAGCTCAGACCGATGTGATAATCGAATCCTATGAGATAAAGTCGAACGCTTTGGACATGTCGATAAAAGCCGTACACAGACGTGAAGACGTGGTGCATGAGTTCCGGAGCAGTGCATGAAGCAATGAGGTCGTCTCGAGGCAACCGTCACGGTGTAGGAATGCAAACTGATGAGCGGGCAATTGCAAGCGCGAATTCCAACGATCGGCCAATATCTTGTGAAAACAACATATCAAGGTGGATATACGGCCATAGATTTGAGTTCGATGGGAGATGTAAGATTGTTCACTTTGGGTACAAGCGTGATGCGGGAGCAGCGTAAGTGGAATAGACAACCTTGGGTTAGCAGAAAAAGATTGAAGTATCCGGCCAAGACATCAGCTTCCATGCGCTTCAAATGTTTCGGTAGCAGTTTTTCCAGACTTGAAACGGTGTTTTCCATGTTCCTCAAGGTTCGCGATAGTTCTCCCGTGATCGGGTCGTCCAGAGGCCAGTCCAGAGGCAGAATTGTGCGAGATGATCGCTCATCAATGTGTAGATGAGCCGACAATATCTTGGACCAGTATTCGTTGCAATTATCCGGGAGGCCGCGGTTCATCTTGTGGGCAGTTCTCCAGTCTTCAAAAATAAAAATTGCAAACGCTGCGTCTTCCTTATGCTGGTGGTACGACGTCTGAATCGCTGCATAGTATCTGCTTCCTGGTCGCGTAGGTTCCCACATTAACATGACCACTTCGTCGAATTGTCAGTCGCCGGATGTACGAAAAACTTGCGAGGCGTGCATGTTTAGCAACGATTTAGCTTGTATCATTGTGAAAATGCCCGCCTGAAGACCGCGGGCAATAGCTAGTAATTCATCGTTGTGTATGAAAGCCTCGCTATTGGACTCCAGTTGGGTAATCGCTGTTTGGATCAAGCAGGTAAACCACTCGGAGTGATCAGCAGCTTGGGACCCAATATCCGATGTCGTGTTAGTCTGCGATACAGTAGTTAGATCGATAACGGAAACAGTATTCCTCTGCCAGTGTAGTGCAAACAGACACGTCCGAATACTCTCCAAAGTACGACTTGGGAAATTTGACAGGAGCTGGTGAATTGAGTGGGGCGCGACGGAGCCAGTGCATCGGCACATCTGACAAGAAAAGCCGATTCTGCTTGAGACCAATTGAATCCGGCGATTTTCATGCATTCTATGTTGACTGAGACAACTTTTGGTGGCAAAGCTGCGATCACAATTGGCGCAGTCAAAAGTTGTGACAGGCTGTGTCCACCTCCTGCTTTGGACCATTCCTGTGTCGTTGCATACGAGCATGCGCCGACAAGCCAGTGTTCGATTTGCACATCTGACCACATTCTAAACAGGTGTATTCCGCTCGCCTGTCCTGTGTACTGGTAGTTGCCTGGACGGAGGTGCTAGCGGTAATTTTATTGTCTTGATCGAATGTAACCAGTACATTAAAACTAGGTAGAGTAGTTGGCCATATTTGGCGTTGCTGAACTCTCAGCATGTCATGGGTTGCACGAAGACCGTTCATTCGGCACCACGAGAAAGTGGTCCAGCACGCCAACAAATTTATGGACGTACAGCAGTATTAGTGAAATCAATTCGTCACTGGCTGATCATAATAACATGCGCAATTTCACAAGTTGTAAGCTGATTGTTGCTCTGTTAACGTCCTCCATACGAGTGGGCCAGGTTTTGGAATCGTACAATAAGGTTGTCACTACGGTGACATTATACACTCGGCGTTTCACGGAAAGACAGGTCATGCCGATGTCACAAATGGCGTAAGTTGAGAAACGTCATCTGAACGTTTGCTGTGCGATTTATGGTCTCATCAGACACCACTAGCGCTGATACAATTCCCAAGGTACATAAACTTCTCAACTACCTCCAACTACTCACCACCAAGGCTGAGAGCAGCAATCTTGTAACAACACCTTGCACTTAGTTGGTGCAAAGACCATACCAAACTGACGAATTTAAACTTGTAATCTGTCTAGAATGTTCTGAGCTACCCCTGAGCCTTCACAGATTAAGTCGATGTCGTCTGCGCACTCTTTGTCTGGGAGTCCAGTGCCTGGGAGCAAATCTACACAATCATATTCGCAGTATATTACGGCACACTCTAGGATCTCGTTTCCTGCAAAGTTGAATAGGAAGATGGAGGTTGAATAATCTTGTCACACCTTGCGTGAGATGAAGCACAGTATCCCAGCGTCTTAGTCCTACAGTTGTTTTAAACACGTATATTCAACCTTCAGCTATGTCTTTTTTTTCATTCTAAGCTATGTTCACCAAGCGTTACCCCACTCTGATTTTCAGGGCTTCATCCCCTTTTTTATGCGGTTTATGGTGGCCGGATTCCGTCGAAGTCGTTTCCGTTGGGGTGAGGCAAACAACTGGCGAGACGTATTTGTTCAAGGCGATTGCGACGAATCTGTGCTGAAGTTAGCCGACTTGCTCGGATGGAAGGTGTGTAGCTGTTTCTAATCAAAACGGTCGGTGTGTTGTTCATTTGCGAAAGCTTGTGTACGATTGGATCAGTTTACCGTCACTCGCTTATACCGTGTAATGTTAGCTGAATCAGAGTTAAGTATATAGTTTGAGTGACCTCCCGTATATTACTGGTCACTCGTGCCTGCTCCAGCTACAATACCATTTGGTTGAACTTATGAGTAATAATATACTTAAGTTCAATTGTCTCATTAAAGGTTTATACATCTGAGTGACTCACTCATTCATCCACGTTCTTGGATTCTTAACTATAAGCATAGTATTAGGAAGCCTTTTCTGATCAGTCGTGTGCCCTTCGGACGTGTCGTCGAATGATTACAGAGCCACGTGCATTTTACAGATCAAAATTCAAATTAACTTGACCTCTTAGTTTGGTGATTAAGTTAGGTGTTGATGAACTTATCTGTTTTGATTGTTTGCTTCCTTTTTTTAGGTAATCCAAAAATGTATCACATGGTAGTAAATGTTTTTGCGATGCGGAAGCGGAAAACATCTTTCTTACTTTCATTTTCTATTCATCCGAATGTCAGTCTTCATATTTACAGCTAACAACGGTTGAACGGAAACTGCAGTGATTTACTCATGCGAACAGAGTCCCACTTTTCCAACTTATTTCAAGATTGATTGCTCAGATTCCATTCGCAAACTAGCCAGTAGAACTCTGAGACAGTGGAAGACATTCAGAAAAATATATAAAGTTCGTAAATCAGTTGGTCGACTACTCATTGCTGAGTTTTTGTCTATGACACCTTCGCTCTAGCTGCATGGAATTTTTGTGTTCAGTCTCTGTTGTCTGGACAGTATTCTATCTCTCCCCAAATATAACGAATCATTTAGTATGACCAAAAACGTCTCGTGATTCACTCGTCATTATTTCCGTTCTTCTGTGCTCTACTTTATCCGCGTACTAATTTTTTTTAATCATGGCCCATTTTTTTCAACCATTTGTTTAACGCTAGCAAGGGACAGCAAACTGTTTGCATCAACTTTGAGTTAGGTGTCTGACAGGTAACTAGTACACCATTCTTCAATCGATTAGGAGGGCGCTGTTCTTTTGCTGGCCGATGTTGACGGTTGTGTTCAAAGACCTTAGGTTACTTTTGCGAAACCGTATCATATTGATCTTAGCCACAGCATTTTATCAGGCCAGTTTGTGGTAGTCTTTTCGCTTTCTCCTGTCGTTGTCGGCAGCAATGTCATAGTGTAACAATACAGTGAATGGGCAAACGCGAGCTACAGACTAAACACGATTACTTGTAACAGTTATTCGTGGAAAAATTTCACCACGTTGGTTCTGACGTCGGTTATGGATTGTTCTTTGGGATTCAGCATAATTACTGTTCTTCTGACATACTATAATGGATGTCGTCTGAATTTGACTACGATGTTAGGGATCACTTAGTAGGAGGACACGCGAGGACAAAGTGAACTGTTAAAGCAACCAAGTGATAAGCGGTGTATATTTACAGTGGATAAATTGGGCGTGAAGTTGCTGTGCACTAGAGAAACATAAGGGGTCACATCCCCTACAATCATTTACTTTTGGAGAAAGAGGAAAGGGACAGATGGTACTTAATTTATAGAAACTCATCTAAACTCGCACTCCTTTATACTTTGCAAGCGACCTATCGATTGGCAATTAAAAGTTGGTAACATGCACAATCCAACATTTTTGTGGCCTTTAATGTCATGCCTTATCAGTCGTTCTTCACCAGTCGACCCAGCCAAACAACGGCAACAATCGCGCTAGTGGGTGAGCGTCTCTTTTAACGCTTCCAATTCGTAGTAAGAACACGATGTACAATTGCTGGGTTGCCAGTAGCTATTTTCATTTACGCTAATTCATCAGTTTTCTGTTTGGTAGATTATGTCAATCTCTTGCGGTATACTGTACTCTTCCAGGAAGTTTGCGAGGTACCATTTTTTGTATCAGATGCGTCTTTTGAAGAAACAAACCACGCACGAAACACTTCAAGAGGGATGTAACTGTACTCGATCTTCATGAAAAGAAACGGGATTCGGTATTTTTAGGTTATACTTTCTTTGTTTACCTACTGTTTTCAAAACGCCTCATCAAAATACTTTGAAACACTGAGTTCCCTTGATCCAGTTCACTAATAACGGTAGAAGATATACGTCGCGAGATGTTAACATTCCGTTTACCTTCTTCAGTCACGAACGTAAAACATCAAAATATATAGGACATGTGGATACCTACAACAATGGAAACCATCAACGATTGACTTTACATAAAACAAAGACTGTTATCAGTTCCAGGACAGACAAACTGCGTGACTCAACAGTTTATGCACACAAAGGACTGGACGGCGAGTGTTGATTAACATTGTCTTGCCGAAAGCAAGCCATTTCGGATGCCGACTACACAACAATACTTGAAATTACAAAAGATGCCCATGAATGCGCTTCACACATGGTTTTGTTTAGCCTATGGTTTGATTTACATCTGATTTAGGAACCTAGTTTAGAGCTAGTTCCACCGGTGGAAAAAATTAACTTGTCTCAACATAGTTTTGTTCTTTGCATTATGCGAACTGGTCCCAATGTGTTTGATGTAAGTTTATGTGAGGGACCTTCGTTTGCAGATCTGAGTTGATGAAAAACACTCCGAGCCAACGCTTATCAAGGAATCGATGAAAAATGCGGGCAATATTCTTCACTGGTGATCGTTAACGAATATTAGTAAAACGTTTTCAGTTGCAACCTGTATAATGACTCCGATAAGAAAACTCTCAACCCATCGATATTAAAGTGAAAATGATTTAAATGAACAAATGCGAAGTGTCATATCGTCGGTTTTTTTTAATGGTTCATGTTGAAACAGCACAGTAGCGGACAAGGCCTGCTTTCTGTCTTTGATCAAGCCAATTATCACGCCATAAATGTAGAAATAGTTATATGAGTGATTTGGAAAATTATACACTAGAAAGATCGCATGATAGCAGACAGTTGCACAACCGCTTTTCCGATTCACGGAGTCGAATGCTTGTAGACCAGGTATTTAATATCCGCACGAATCTCACTCTTGTGTAAGGATCAAGGTTGCGCAATCAGATGCTAACGACCAATGCTTGTCTTTGTTAGGGTTAGTGGGTGATACCGAGTTTATACATCCTTGGTAACTAGACAAGTACAACGTATACGGTATCCATCTCTTAGTCTACAGTTACCCTGAGCCCAACGGGCCTGACCATTATTGGTCTTCATTAATCCGTCGGAGGAATCCATCCCTATTTACCCATGTTTCAGTTACAGCATGAGCTGAAGTTCTTTCAACCATAAACCAAAATGGTGCTCACTCCAATTTATCTAAGCCAGTGAACTTACTCAACAACGTCGCCGAAAACGTAATCTTCTCAGTTTACTCTTTTCAACATTGTCATGAGCTCAGACAAGGAAGATGGCTGTCCATCTTTCCTAGTCGAAAATCCCTGAGTTCGAATAATCGTTATTAAGCTGTTGTGTACTTTTGAGCAGCCTGACACTATTCCAACCCGTATGTAACCATACCGTTGTAGGACACTAAATAACAGATGGTGTAACATCGACTAATTTATTGGCTGATTTCTGCGTTTTAGTTCGATCCACTTGTGCACATTGTTTACTATTTTGTGGTACTCGCGTGTTCACCGCATCAAGCCTCAGGTCAAGGTCACCCACAGTATGCTTCGTTTCAATGGTTCTGTGATAGTTTCAGACACTAGGAATTATCATCATAAGAGCACATCATCACTTATGTTTACCCGTCTGTTTTGACAATTCTTACGAAGTAAACTCTGCTTACTCACATTGGATTAGGTTAGGTGCTCAATTTCAAGAAGGAAGGTGTGTTGTTGTTATTGTTCAATACTGTAGTTCGGCTTTTGCATGTGTGAAGTCCTTACACCTTCCGTTTCAGAGTTATTGATACGTTTAAGCATAATGCTTTGAAACTGACCGGAAACTAGCTGGCGTCTTCTTTGCTACTTTCATTCTCCCAACTTCTCGTTTTTCTGCGTGATTTCATCAATACTGTTCCTATTACCAATTTTTTAGTTTGCCGCTCAACAATTAATTTTCCTGTTTCTTCCACAGGAAGAACTTTTAGCCATGAAGAACACCATGGATGCTCATCTATCGGCAACTGAAACAAACACTCTCAGTTCCGGTCAGTAACTGGGTTTAGATGCCTTGCGGAACTGTGATCTGTCTTTTTGCGCTTTTTACCACGTCTTTCCGCTTTGTCCGAAATAACCATTTTATAAACGTCATGTTGTTTTTGATCGAATGTTTATTGTTCGATGTTCCAACGATTCACACTGATCACATAGTTGAGGCTTGCGCGAGCGTCCTTATTCTGGCTTATCTGGAAGCACACAGGGCGGCATTTCACGTTTTCTCCAACCAGATTCCCGTGGAACAGTACCCAAAGCCCTCCAGTGTTGTGTTGTTGCTTAACCTGAAGTGTAAATGGCCAAATGGAACTGTTATTAGGCAACATAGTTATCAGGCAAATTCTTTGTGAAATAGCTTATGTCGCTCATTTGCTGCCCAACTTACATGGTTCGCTCCCTGCTAGCAAATTTTCGTAGTGCAGTCATGAACCAACCGCTGTTAGTCGTTTCCTACATATCTTCTGGTTAAGTTTACAGGTTTGTGGCGGTCATTTTTCCGTTTGTGTGTTGCGGAATCCTCAGGAAACACGAACCAGAATGATCTTCTACAAAAGTCTGTAACACAGAATCATAATATAATCCGAAATTGACCGAACGAAAATCAAAGTCTAATTACTCGTTTTAAACAACCGTAAGATAAACGATAATCTCCAGTTCGATACCAGCAGGCAACCAGTTAACAATTAAGGACTAAAATTTAAGTGAAACAGTCAGAAAACGCTAATTACGATATGAATTCATTGCACACACTTTCGTCAATCGTAAACGTGTGACTAGCATGAAAACAAAAACAAGACTTAACTGAAACGATTAAAAGTACGAAACGGGCTGGATCACGATTGATACTCACGGCAAGCAAACATTGAAAGTCAGTTGTTTTTGTGCGCATAGAACCAACTGCCTATGGTTGATCAACAAGGCTTCGATATGCTTGAGAATTTGAGTTGTGAGCGTTCATCAACACCTTGGACGAAAATGTGATATTGATGCTGTGATTTTTGGTCAATAAGTGTCTTGCAATGGAGAGGGCGTTTTGTTCCCGCTGAGTGTCATTCACTGGCGAGTGAGTTAATGCGACTCTGAACCATTTTTGGATGTACTTTTTGACTCTGGTTTCAAACATTCTTTCTGTTCTACCAATGTACATTTTCGCAACTACAGGAAAACTGATGGATACAATGACTGGTAGAAAACAGGAATTCGCTTTTTCATCAGTGGTAGAGATAACCTAGTCGTTTGTGACAGCAGGACAAGCTTTGCTGCATTATACACGCTTCAGTGCGGCACTAATCAACCTCCCAGAGGTATTCATCAAACTATCGCTTTTAAAGGGGAGTTTGTTGTAGACAGCGTTTTCATGTACTTCCGTAGTTGCATTTTCCACAAGAGTATGTTTACTCCATTTCCGGACGAAACGTTACGGGAAATTTAAGCACGTAGCACTCCCTGCCAAACTGCTTGTTCAGCTTGTAATGTATCCTTGGAGCATATTCTTAACGCTCTATAAAACAGTGTACGTACTAGTGACCTTTTACGTGCAACAGGAGCAAAACTCATGGAATTTATATATTGTCTCGTCCATGTTTGCTTACAGTACGTTCAATAGATCGGTGTAAACGGCGCCTAACCAGGATGTCCAAGAACGGTAAACTGATCTCACTTTCGTACTCGACTGTACTGAAAGACTTGAGTGAACGGAATTATAGGCTTGAATTGTTCTTCCTGTTTGTTTGTTATCTTGTCCAATCGAGAGCATGTCGTCGACATACCGTTTGTACAATTTCAGTTCGTCTACAACTGGAAATAGTGCCTGTTCAACTTTAGCTATGAACACATCAGTTAAAACAGGACCGAATGGGCTCCTCATAGCTACGTCATTCATCTGTTGAAAGCCCTTACCCAAAAAGTAAAATCTCACATTTTCCGTGCAAAAGTAAATGTTTCAAATAGTCGACCGGGATCATAAGACAAATGGAGTTCAATGAAAGGATATAACGAAATCTATCGTTTCGCGTAGTCGTACGTTTGCAAATAAAGAATTAACATCAACAGAACATATCATGTCTGTGACAATATCCACATTTTCAATATATATATATATATATTTATATATATATATATATCAATTTAGAAGTGTCTTTCAAAGTATGCACACAATTTTTGTCAGAAGCTTTAAAGTGTCAACCAGCTATGCAAAACATTTTTGGAGGTAAAAATTCCCTTCGATTTACCCTGTCACATTCTGTCCTGTGACCCCGTTTAACTAGAAGCTTTTCATTGTTATTCTCACAACCCGCGTCTAAAAGTGCTGATTCCTCCAGCCCACCTCCCTGAGTCAGTGAATTTCACTCACCTGCCCACACATCCATTGTTATCTGTCAATCGCATCCTCCCCATCTCCGTGAATACGGCCTTCTTCCTGGTCGTCGTGACACTGTCAACAACTTATCGGTCTGCCCGAAGGTCGGGTAGTTAGACACACATGAGACCGACCCGACCGCATTTCGTTGGTTTATCCTTGTTTGTCGGTCGCCTGTGCTTGGGCTTTGTGCATTTTGGACCCTTGATGATCTATTGTGGCGAATTGTTGTACTTTTTCCCGCGAACGCAAATAAATTGAGGCTTATTTCTTGTACTTGATCATGTTTATATTAATAGTACCACGTTTCCAGCGGCCTGATTTGGTTCTGATATTTGATGTCGTTGGTTCTACGTGCGTCGCTCAGTGTTCGTCGCAAAAACGTACAAACCATTTTGTTAGTTCATGGTATGAAGTATCTTTCATTGCCAAAATGGGCCGCATAGGAATACCCGATTTGTGGATTTTAGACAAACCATACAGTTGCAGAGTCTTGGTACCTACAGGTTTTATCGTGCCATGTTGTCGTTCATTGATAAAACCATACAATAAAAGTAGCCGTTACTCATGGCATATCTGTTTCTTTGCTGAAAGCACACTGTCCGGTTTGTCTGTAGGACTGAATTTGCCAGAATCCGCAAGAATTTCTTCCACTTTGTTCATGTACAATGCAGTCTGATGCGGCAGTTACGCGAGATTAGCGGAATGAAGTGTAAAACAATGAAAACCACAATATTTAGCGCCCAGGGCATCTAAAGCAAGCGATGATACTCGAACAGAAGGCATAGTAAGTAATACTGAAGCAATTCAATGGAAACGGGCAGGCAAATTAATATACCTACCTGTGCTTGTGGTTAGATGTAGTAGGGAAGAGTTGCTGTCTGTGAGTTTTAGGTGGTGTACTCGTTGGGCTTGCAGGGACTACCTGAGGGGTAACAAAGAAAAGATTTGTTGAACACTAGTGTGATGAGCTGTCTGATGATTGTATGAAGTCGTTGTCCACATAGGCTGTCTTCAAACAGTCAATACTGATGTTATCACACTTTCCAACCCGATCATTGGTGAAGTACTTATCCTGGCGTGATTTCACTTTGAATGGATCAGAATAGGGAAGTCGCAGGGATCGTTTCACTAAGTCACATCGAACAAACACGTGTGTATTTATGCATATCATGTAGAATAGGAATGAGTCATGCATGTTTCTTTGTGGAAATAGATCGAAGATTCTGCATGTGCTTTCCAAGTGGCTGTTGGAAAAATTCAACTTGTAATCGCACACTTGGTCCATACTAGTTCTGCTGGAATGATTCCAAGATCGTCCTTTAGATTTGATCTGGTATTCAACATGTTAAGCGGTAGGAATTCCGTCCACTTATTTTTTGAAGATTGTGTAATTAATGATGCCTTCAGTTGTCGATGGAAACGCTCCACTAGACCATTCGAAGAGGGGTACAGTCATTTTGATATGTTTTCAACCAAGCTTACACGTCAAATCACAGAGGAGTTGGCACTGGAATTGTGCTTTTATCTGTAGTAACCACAGAAAGTACACCAAAATTAGTTACCCAGTGCAGGAGAAAAGTCCTGGCAATAGTCTCACTCGTGGTATCCAGTATGGTAATAGCCATCGCCCATCGAGTGTACCGATCGGCATAAGTGAGCAAGAAAATATTTCCATCGGATGGTGGCAGTGGACCAGCAATATCTAAGTTGACTTGTGAGAAACGAACATTTGTTGTGGGAAAATGGCCAGGTGAGGAGACAACTTGACGATGGGTCTTGCTATGTTGGCAATGCAGACAGTATTTAACCCAACTGCGTATATCCTGGTTTATACTAGACCAAACGTAACGTTGGAAAATGAGTTTGGGGACGGCGCGTAATCCGGGGTGTGAGAGCTAATGTATAAAATCAAACAGGGGGTGTAAGACGAGTCAGCAGAATTAGATGTAGATGCGTCACACACGATGTTGGAATGAGAATGAAGAAGGGGCGCATTGGACAACCGGAGAGATGGGAATGTTTCAGAATGAGATGACTTCTTCGCTTAGCCGCGTTTCTGCCAGTTTCCTCAGGCTCATTTCAGACGAAGTTGAAACTGTATCAATGTGTAGTCTAGAGAGAGCGTCTGCGATGACATTGACAGATCTTGGAATGTGACGAATATTTGTCGTAAATTGAGCGAGGAAGTCAAGATGATAAGTTTCCCTGGGGGAATGTTTGTCCGGCAAGGATTAGGGAGCGTGGATAAGTGGTTTATGGTCAATCAGAACAGTGAAAACTCGACCTTCTAATAAATATCGGGAATGTCGAATTGATAGGTAATTCGCGAGTAGTTCCCTGCCGGATGTTCTATAATTGGCTTGGGCAAGGGAATGTTTTTGAGAAAAAAAAACGAGAAGGGTTGTAATTCTTTGTTGACAAACTGTTAAAGAACTCCGCCAACTGCGTTTACCAAAGCATCGGTTGAGGAAAACAATCGACTGTTGAGGTCTGTATTAAAATGCAATAATGCGATAGTTTCACTGATTATTTGGTTGCCAGCGCTAAGTGCATGTAACGTTTAGGAGTTGAAGAGCAATCTTTTCTATGATTCTCGTAGAATATCGGCCAGTGGTTTTAAGATGTGTGAACGGTGTGATATAAAACGAAGATAGCAGTTGATAACACCAATGAAACGCTGAAGTTTCTTTTATGGAATTAGGAATAGGGGAATCTTGGAACGCTGTAACCTTTGTGTCCAGTGATCGGATATCCTTGGAATTGATAGCATGTCCCAAAACTTCTCGTAAATCAGCACCAAGGACACTTACAAGGATTAATATTGATTCAGAATTGGGTCAAACGTCCGAACAATAGACAGAGATGTTGGTCCTGTTCTCAGTGATTTCGACTAACAATCAACACATCATTGTGATAAGTATAAATATAGTCAAGGTCACGAGCAACGTGGCTCATCGTTGCTCAGACCAAATGGCTTTCGGAGAAACTCGAAAATACCAAAAAGGAGTTATTATTGCCATTTTTGGAACATCATCAGGGGGCCACGGGAATATGATTATATGCGCGCACTAAGACAGTTTTAGAAGAAATAGCTTTGCTCTCCAGAGTGAGATAAAAATCATGGATATGCGGAATGGGATAAAGATGAGGGCTTGTGATACTGTTAAATGCACGAAAATTGCCACACGGGCTCCAGTCGCCTGAAGTTTTGGGTATCATGTCTAGTGAGATTGACCAACAGCTGTTTGATGGCCTGATAGTACCCACTTGCAATATGTGATCAAAGTCAGCCTTATTGGCTGTAATCAACACGGTCGGGCGGGAAGCAGGACTACCTGTAGTGATTATGTGTTCAATAGCGGGACAACTGTACAACTTTGTTCTAGCTACTTTTCATACTGCTTTGAATAGTAGGTTGTCTATAAAGTCAGATAGATAAAATTCAGCCCACAGCCTTCTAACGTCATTTTTTTTACGGAAAACGATTGCCGTTGGCTTGATAATAAAACCGTTATCGGTGAATAATGTAACCGCGCAATTTCGTGACGGTTTGGTTTGGTAATTTTAAAATACACCAAGAGTTGAACCTTGTCGGTAAAATGACCTGAAAACTTCAACCTCGGTGGTTTTTCTAGCAAAAAGATGTGATCCATTACTGATGAGTAGTCGGGGATTTGGTTAATTTCAAGTTGAACACCACTCACATTTCATCGCAGCCTTTGCATTCAGATAGGTTCTTTAACCAACCTCTTTCGAAAGGGAACACTAGACTTGAGTTTCGCTCTCATTTGAGCTCGTCGTTAGGGCATATCGATTGCGATGTGTCTGCACCCTCTACAAGATCAAAAAGGAAATTAGTTTCACAGTAAGCAAAAACGATGGTTTATCGGAACCGTACCACTTCTGGTTTGTTACATGATGTTTACTGCCGAATATGTTTGAACTGGGTTTCGATGTACTGTTATGAGGTGCATCTCTTAACGAAGCAGACAGGGCGAATCACGCAACACTGACTCAGGATCGAAGGCATCACCTTCGAGAATGTGTAAATTTAACAGTAAAATCGGATATCAGCTGTTTGCAGTGGAGCTGGAATACTTCGGTCCAAATTTCATAATGCAAGTTTAGTCTCGGGTGGATGGTTCTATATTGTTCCAGTTGGCTAATCAGGTTGCTGGTATATGATAAGAACCGTGCACGTTTCAGTTCTACCTGAGCTGCTTTTATTGGTATGTTTGTTGACCGCTCCCCATTACCTGATTCGTTCTAGTACCACGACTGGTCGCTGCGTCTGATTCGCTCTGTCTTGACTGCCTGGGTATATATTCAGTACTCCTGTGGTTTTGTATTCACTCGTCCCCGGCTGGAATCACGGAGTGTTATCGAGCGCGTAAGTGTTGTAGGGACGATCTATTGTATATATCGACAAGACTTATGACAGTCTGGAAATTGGAAGTCTGAGTTATAGTGGTTCTGGACGTAGTTATATTACAGCCACATCAGAACACTGGGCCGTCTATACACCGACTCCCGTATAATACAAACATTTCTATATAAAACAGAATCTGTTGCTTTGCTTTTAAATTTCTGTTACCAAAATTGATTGAAACCTTAAGGCATACCCCGATGCAAGCACATTAACGTATATCCTTGTCCTAGTATTGCTATGTTCTTATTAAAAAAAAACAAGGTGACTAACGTATCATTTCAAGATCCCCTAATCTTCTCTATGGATTTCAATATTACATACCGATTCTCCGCATTGTCACGTTGCGTAAGCTGTAGTTTTTAATCGGAATGACTACAGGCGAGTTACGTTTTCCATGGTTGATCAGTACTAGTGGAAGATATCTTGGTCATATCTTTGGCCTCTCGTGGCCGGTGGCCGATTTGTCGTGGACCCCTATTAAACATTCACGAGTGGTGTATATCGCTTTTGGTCCATCTGACTACAAGCTACAGCCTACGTTTTGAGACAGTGCAGAGAACTTGTGTTACTTTACCCTCAGTATGTGTTGACCTGCTGGTGTGGTCTCGATAACACGTTCTTTGCTTTACACCTATCTAACCTCGAGCGTGTCTTTCTTCTAAACCCTCGGCGGGTGATTAAAACTCCTCACTTGACAACACAGTGGTTAGCTTATTTTGATTAGGTTTATTACATGCAGGATTGTAAACATTAGAAAACTCCCTTGCATTAAATAAAATTTGAAAAGTTGTTCAAAATATCTCTCATCCTGTCTACATATTTGATCTACTCAGTAAACACGAAACAGAATCTTTTGGTAACGTTTGTCTGAAATTCAGCCTAACACTGGAGTAACCACTTGGCCCATTTGATGATTTTATTTTCAAAGATTAATGTTAAAATGTTGTTTGCTGTCTTGCAACTTTGGTCAAGTCGAATCAGTAGTTTTGTGTAAATGCGGTAGTTAGATGTACAGCCACTAAAACATATTGTGGTGAATTGCCAAACCGGAAGTGCTCGTATTCCAACACTCAGCGGAATACCTCAACGCGGGGGAGATACGTCCAAAAGCCTACAACGGGCGGATCGGGGACAGCATGGGCGACCGGACAAGCTGTCGATCAACGAGATCGGACCGACGGACGAGACATGGCGGACCAAATGGGATTGATGATCAGATCGGAGGCACGATTATTTCAATACTCGGAGGAATATTTCGACGCGATCGTGAAATACGGTCAAGGCGCACAGCAGATAAACTGCGGACAACACGGGCGACAGGACGAGCTATCGTCCAACAAAATTTGACCAACGGACGAGGAGGTCACATGATGTGTGAGCGGAAACCGGGGATGTTGTGAACCGGAATTCTGACTCATAAACACGATAGCGCACTTGGCGTGGCAACCAGCAAGTTGCACAGAAAAGGTGGTGCTTTATTGAACGCCTTTTCGCTACAGTATGTCATCATTTTGCTGGCTTTTCCGAGGCCTCCTCCGTGAGCTGCATCGCGAAAGAATCGTGGATTGTCGTTAAGTGATACATATGTTTAACACTATTTGAGCTCTAACACACGCTCAGAGTGACATCCTTTTTCACATCAGGTCCGAACAGGTCTACCGACTCCAACTGTCATTTCCGTTGGTTTTTGTCCAAGAATGTGTTCGAGACAGTGGGTGTCAGTTAGCCGAATTGTGGCACGTTATCAGTATCAATAATCTTTACTAAGGACAATGTGGCGCGTTACAAATGCGTCCAAAATCCTTTGGTTGTCCATGTTTTTCGGTTACGCAGTCGATCGAATTGGGCGACAAAACGGAGAATTCACCATCCGTGAGAAACGTTTACGATGTCTTCATAACTGACCGTTGGGGTACCTGGAGGTTGCACCGTTGTTTCTGTATAGGTAAACCGTTGATTTCCCTCAAAACAGATGCATGCTCAACGGACCAAATGAATATGGTATCCTGTTTTATTTGTCGATACATCAGGTAGTGTGTATAACACTATAATACCTTTGTTCGATCGAACAGAAATGACTTACGAAACTTCACGTGTCCGGTAACGTATAGCTTCGAATTGTGTATCGTTTGCCAGACCAAGAATATAGTATCAGAGAAAAACTCCCCAGCAGTTCATCGCTGACATTATGTATAGTTCAGCAGGGCACAGTGACTTCAGACGTTGTATTCCTGAGTCGCCACAAAGTTTCCGATACAGTCACATGCCTGTTGCTCTGTTTGGGAGTTCATCGTTGGAACGAAGCTAGGAGAAAATTATGGGTGAACTATCATGCAAAGAGGAGGAGCAAAGTAGCGTTGATGTCAATTATGCTCTGAACTGAGGAACTACGAAGTAACCACATGAAAAGACGGGTTTTTGTGTTGCATATTATTGTGACGTTTTAACACATATCTGGCATGAGCACAACATTTATAATAGACGTACGATACTAACAGTAATTATTAGCACGGGTCGATTGATGATCCCCAATTGTCTTCAACTATAATCCCTCGGTTACCTCAGTGGATCCATCTGATGCATTTTACATCGCGCAGGGTTTTTTTAAACTTATTTTCTATCCTTTGTGAGCAGCAGAACCTTCTAACAGTTTTCGGATGTTTTTACAAGTAAACTTTGATAATCACTGACCGATTAGCGCGCTGTTATCGAATAGTTTGAGTTCACTGATTCCTGATCATTTCGATCTCCGGTGTCATTCGCCACTTTGTCACAGTTTCAACAAAAGGATACATAATTGCTGTACGGAACAAATTTCTGTTAGTTTGCCAGTATTCTTAGTATTCTGTCCGAATGTCAAACAAACCGAAAATGGTCACTTTAGAAAGTTCATAGATAGACACGGTAGACAAAAAGTACCATCCGAAGAGGCGGTCACTGTAGAGAAAAAGATCTACATAGAGAAGCCTTTAAAGGGTGATTATATCATGCATCAAACAACACAACGGTTAAGGAATTCAATTGAGCGAACTTCCAGTGCAGATGAACTCCGTGTAATCGCTGCAATTCAGAGGTTATCGGTGCCTTCAGTCAAAGGAGATCAGTCTATTAGTGCCACTTCACATTGTATTTACCAATTTGTATATAACTGCGGAGAAAGTTACATAGGCAGAACCGAGAGATGTTTTAGCTCCAGAATCAAGGAACATTTACCTAAATGAGTCCGTGTTACCGTAGAACGGCAATGTCGCTGAAACACGTAAACGGCCAGTTTCCTCAGTCGCTAGACACGTCCTGACCACTGGCCACGTTATCGATCCACCTTTTGCATTCAGAGTCCTGTTACGTCATTCTAACCCAAGATCCTTACGGTTTGCCGAAGTAGTCGCAATCAACCGACTAAAGCCAGGTCTCTGTATTCAGAAACAACTGTTCGTGAATTTGACCCTTCCTTGGACTTAGTGACCTATCCTAAACCACTTATTGATTATCCACTCCTCTAGTTGTTTGCTATAAAAAAATCTACCCGTTTTATTGTAAATTTGGCACTGACGAATCAATACGAAATGCTAGCATCTGCCAATTGTGTT
>JTDE01022186.1:0-16994 GCA_014338405.1 Paragonimus skrjabini miyazakii
GTTCCAACCTTCTGGACTTATTATAGATTAGTGTGCCGTCTGCCTCGCTGATAGCTTCACTGACAGGCGGTCGCCTGGGGCCACCAGCACGGATCAGCCTAAAGAGTTTGCCGGTGTTCCGTGAAGCAAAAGCGAATTACGTTATCAGCTTCCACAAATAAAAGCAGCTGAAGTATTGTATGCCTAGTAGTAAAAATTCACCCGGAACACGACCAGTTTCATCAGTGCGGTCACTTATAATCCATATGTGACCGCCGCCGTCAGCATCCGCACTAGTTTACAGGCTCCATTGTGTCTGAGTTGAACCAAAAAAGTAAATGAGTTAACTCCATCAGCCATCTCTAAAATGGGATATGTTATGGAAGATCTTCAGGAAGAGGTGTGCACGAACGACAGGCTCATAGTGCTTGCATGAGGAGCGTTGTCGGACTTTTGAGCGAGTGAGTTGGCTGTATTGGGTGGTTGTCCGTGTGCGAACCCTCAAGTTCACTAGGTGAAACATTTTCTGCGGGTCGTTTCATAAAATTGGCGACGGGCTGACATTTTACAGCATACAATGTCCCGATTCATACGCTTTACATAACGAGTTCCTTCGGGAGCCAAGGTTGTGTGGAATCTCAGCTTCTAAACCTGAAGTCAACCATATAGAAAATCGGTGGAGCTCATTAACTGGTCCAGTGTACATATCCGGTGAGGCGTGGTTCGGTTGTTACAGAGGTGTTTGGGTTCCAATGTGCTAGAGTCGTTCGATAAAAGTGAGCTGACTGCAGACCTACGGCGTATAGGGTGGTCGTGAGTGCTCTTACGTATAATTGTTTTTATGTGAACGCCATTCGAACAAAACTGTGCCCTATGTTTTGTTTTTTTGTCGCAACAAATGACTGCTGTTGACTTAACAATAAAGATTGTTTCATGGGATGTATATGTCCAAACTTGAATAATCTACATTGACACCTACACCTTGCAAACCTTCTGAACCGCAAGTTAGAATAAAACAGCATGCACAAGAGAGCCTCTGTTGGTTCTGGGTAAAATCACTGAGAAGGATTTTGGACTACTGCAAGTTTTGCGAGTAGTGTAGTGACGAAACTACGGCTCGCTAGGCGACGCACCAATTCACCCTGCAAAGATGTGAACGGGCCTAAGTTTATTCCCTCACATTGTCTTCCGTGTTGACTGATGAACCCCGACTTGCTTGTTGTTACACAACTCAGTTTGACTGTTTACACTACCGCTTTGTAAGGTGCCAATTTCTAACTGTCACCTCCTGTGCACAGTCTTCACTTAGTTGCAAGTTGTATACCTTCGTCAAGTTAATAATACGGAATTTATTGGATCTAAGTAAACTTCCTATATTTTGTCTTGTCCTGCCCGAATCAACAGGCTCGCAGCTGCCTGACTGACTGTGTATAACCGTGGATCATAACATGTAGTATAGTCCCTTTGAGGACTTTATCACTCCACATCACTGTCCTTGGTTCGTAGCCAACATATTTACAGGACTTCCCTTCGTCTTTTTCCTATTTCGCGCTTAGTACCAATCGGTTAGGCGAACCATTGTTTGTCATTCTTAGCGTACGCTCCAACCCTGGAAGTCTGTTTATTCTCATACGGAAAGACGAAGCTCGGTCAGTACTGGCTACCTAGTGACTGTCTCAGAAGTTCATCCGAAGAGTGTTGTAGAGTGGCATCGCTCTGATAGTCGTCTTACGCTCCCACCTCCTATAGCATTACTACTACTAACGCAGTTTCCAAGCGCGCCAACCGACTAACAATCTTCACAAGTTTGTTGCCCAAGAGTAGACGTACATAATGGAACTTAACGATTTTAACAGTAATTGAAACAATTTTGTTCATACTTCATTTTCTTTTTTTAAGTAGGGTAACTGGGTGGCCTTGGTGAGTAGCCTCGTAATGTTTGAGAATAAAAATCCAACCGTGGATCTCAGTTCTCACAGACGGGGACACGACGCTACTGCCGTTTGACAGCAAGGTGACACAAATGAGAGTTCAATCAAATTACCCATCGCCAACCCCCAAAACAATTTCTGCCGGATTTGGTCATGTTGAACTGTTGAACTTTGCCAACAAACGCGATGTCTAGGAGACGAATCCCACAATAAGTAACTTAAGAAAAATTATTGACCACATTGGCATCATAAATAACTTTGTCTTCGACTGTGTTAAGATTAACATGCAACGATCATGTTAACTTGAAATAGTTTCAAATACTCAACGCTTCTGTCAGATAAACCCACTACAGGCACGGCCAGACATTTTGGCTAGAGCCGCCTTTTATCAGAGAACCTGTCAGGAAAAATACTGGGAGAAATACGACTGATACTATCCTGTGCGCCTCAAATTACAAAACTGTGTTGGCCATTGGCGGCTTTAAAGTCAGTGCTTTGGTTCGTGTGTGTCCATCACGCAGGGCATCAGTTCGAGCTAAAGGCTTGACTCACGGATAACTATTTGTTCGATCCAACCGATCATGTGACTCAACTTGGCACAACAGCTATTGGTTTGGAACTTAGCTCCACTATCTTCCAATTAATCATTTCAACACTGATGAAACTGGCTAAACATTGTAGACTTGCGGGTGAATATTTTTGGTGTATGGAAATCTGTAAACCACGTATTAAGCAATTCATTATGAACGTCTGAATTGTTAAATATTATAAGCTCGTCGTCAGTAATGATCAACAATGAGCTTAAACTCTGGTAACAAGCACAACTGTGCGAATATCTGGCCTAAGTAAAAACAACTTCAGCCTCTCAAATGGACTGCATCAACACTACTCCAGTTAGTAAAAAAACACTGTAGTAAATACGTTACACATCTAAATTCCATGAGGTACGATAACAAGTTTGAATATTAGCCAAATAAGATTGGACATAAATCATAAGGGGTCAATCAAGTGGACTGACGCACGCGGAAAGAGAACTGAAGTCATCACAGTTAACGAAGATGACAGCGCACGTTTGTTCAAGCAGAAAGAGACGAACAGGCTGCCTCTTGATCCGGTGACATTAGATCAAGGGGAAGTTCAGGTTTAAAAGAAATTGACAAATGATCAACAAACAATGGGAGGGAAGACAAAAAAACAACCTTCCCACATTTTCAATAACTTGAGTCAACAGCGGCGCAAATACATATCAGTGAAAATAAAATGACAGTTTATCACTTACTGAAGCCGATCGAAACAACCAGGGGGTAGTCACACAACAAACAAAATAGGGAGGAGGAACAGTTGGGTGGACAAGCACACTTGAACAAATAAGTCGATCCACTGCACCACCGTTCACGACAATGGATAAATGCTCCAGTGAAAAGTCAACCGATTATCTACAGAAGAAAGATCAACCAACCAGAATGTTGATGCCTAGGACAACGTCGAATACACCGTTCGTAATGTAATGGTTTTGACAAATCAGAACAGATCCGCGAAATCCATGGGTAGCTCGGTGATTCTGGTGCTGTAGTAGGACTCTATTTCCTTTAGCATACGCTGGTCAGACAAGGTGATGAAATTGATAGCTACACCTTTTCGTCCGAAACGACCACCACGACCGATACTGTAAAATTTGAAAAATAGTAAAAGTCGCAATAGCAAACTCAGACAATAGTGCATACTGACTACAGAGAAACAATAGTGAGGCAGGTCAGACATCCAGTGGTCGGTAAATTCGCAGTAGATATGTTCTGTGTGTAAACTTTACCGGATCAACCGTTGTTCGCGAGTGCAAATGAGTCCTCGTCTCTGTGTTATTCGAATAGCAAAATACGGTAAACGTTCATCCTGAACCCCGTGAATCTCTTAACGTTTAGGAAAAATTATGTCTTCTCGTAAATACGCGTGACAAACTTGTGTTTGATTTCACGTGAAGACAGGACGGAATTGTACATCCCACAGAAAGCTTCAAGGTGAAATCTTCCATATAATCTACCTAGGAGATCAAGTGTTGTTTAAGCCAACGCTGTTACTGAATTCCCAATGCTTTGTTCGCATACAGAGATTATTTGATTGGCGTCTTTGAGACGATAACCGACAAACTCTTACTGACGAATGTGCATGAACTTACATTTGTTTCTGTTCAACAGGCAAGTTGTTATCAATTGACCATCAGCTAAGGGTATTTAAATAGTCGTCGAGTTTAGGCACTTTATAACTCGTCGAATTCAAGCCGTTGGCTTAGCACGGCACTGGTAATTTGACAACACTAGTTCGAGATCAAACAGGGGTCCATGTACCATCAGGCGATGATTGTTTTCTGAGGCCAAGACAACTGGTAAACATTGGCACCTTCAATGCCCGCACTCTCTAACAAGTCAGTCAGCAAGCTGCTCTGGATAGTACTCTCTCAAGTTTGGAACTTGTGTGCTATGTGTCAGAGACGCGAATCTACGACTTTAGCACCGTTACCCACTTGAGCCAATTTCTACATAAATGTAGATCTAAACACTTCTCTCCTAGGGTCTCTGGTGATGCCGAAGCTGAATCTCGTGGTCAAGCTGGAGTGGGAATCGCACTGAGTTCCAGAGCAGAGCAATGCTTGCTCGACTGGATCCCAGTGAACAGTCGCTTGTGCGCTGTCAGACTCAATACTTCGGCAAAAGTCTGTCGGTGCAAAACAGAAAGGCGTACGCTCCAACGGACAGCTGTTCGGATGTTACCAAAGATGCGTTCTATGACGCCCTCGTTGACCTTCTGAAGCAAACTAAACACTCAGACATCATCATACTAGCGAGCGACTTTAATGCTCAGCTTGGTCGTCTCTCTCCGGATGAGAAGCATTGTGTTACTTGGAGACCTCCGTGTACTTCTCAGCCGTGGACACAATTGGATCATATAGCAGTCAGTTACAGGTGGCGCCACTCTGTTAAGGACTGTCGTGCCTTTTGGAGCAACCACCTGGACTCGGATCAGAGGACCTACACTCGTAAATGCAAGGTACTTACCTGGCATTCGAGCGATGAGGAGGTAAAGAACGCTTACCAAAGGGCGTTGGTAAGGACGTTGCCCAGTTCGAGTCAGACGAAGGATCCTAACGAAAACTGGGAACAAATCGCCGCAGCTATGAAAGCATGCTGTGAACAGGCATATTTCGAAGGAGCTGTTCAATTGCGACATAACTGGATTTCCGCCACGTGGATAAAGCTCATGGAGAAGCGTCGCTCGATCCCACCTGGTTCTGAATAAGATGACGAGCGTCGTGAACTTAAACGCAAGCTGACTAAAAGCTTGCGTAAAGGGCGTGGGCACCATTTAGTTGGGCAGTCGAAAAAGAAGGAACGAGTTTTTTTAAATATCCGAATAGCTGATTGTACTGGCCGTCGAGTCGATGTAAATAGGACCTTAAGTGAAAAAGATGGTCTAACTATCATCAGTCAATCACGTCGGCTTGACAGGTGGGCTGAACATTTTGAAGAACAGTTCAGTTGGCCTGAACCAGACCATGTGAACGACGGGACGCGACTCGTCAGTCACTGTGTTCCGGACGACCCTGCGTCAGAAGCAAAAGTGTCCCTGGAGCTTAACGTATTGAAGCGTAACGAGGCTCTCCGTTCAGAACTTCTCTCTCTTTCTCTTTTCAAGGGTGCTAGAAAGAAGTTGACAACAGAACTGACTAAACTCCTCTAGACGATTTCGGAAACAGAAGAGATACCTCGTGGTTGGTGCCTATCAGCAGCAATTCTGGTTTTCAAAAAGGGAGCCCAAAGTCTTTGTCACAACCACACAGGCATCAGTTTGGTGTCAATTGCGTCCAAGTTACTCACTGGCCTCATTCTAAGTCGGCTCACTAAGCCCAGAGAAAGCCAGATACGCGAATAATAGGCAGGATTCCGATCCGGTCGAGGATGCGTTGATCATATTTTTACCTTGCGACGGATTTTGGAACAGACAGCCGACAGTCGCGGTCTTTTTGGACCTGAAGGCTGCTGTCGATTCAGTTGCTCGTAACGTTCTCTGGAGCTGTCTTCTCCGCAAGGGAGTACCATAGAAATATGTGAATCTATTGAGATCAATATATGGTTACTCTGCAAGCAGGGTAATAGTTTATGGACAACTGTGTCGGGCGTTCATCAGTTCTAGTCGTGTTCGTCAAGGTTGTCCGATTTCTCCCTTCCTGTTCAATTCTGTCAAGGACGACATTCAGAAGGGTGCGCTTGAGGAGTCCAATGAACTCGATGTTGAGCTTCTTCCTGGCGTTAGGTTGATCGATCTGGAGTATGCGGATGACGTTGTCTCACTTGGCTCCTCTGCCGAAGAAATGTAGACCATGCTGAACAAAGTAAGTGACCGGGCTGGTTTGTATGGAATGCACTTCGCATCTTCAAAGTGCAAAGTGCTACTTCAAGACTAGGGCATTTCCACTCCTACTTTCTTGATTGCAGGTACTCCGCTTGAGACTGTGGACAGTTTCACATACTTGGGTAGCACAATCTCATTAGGTTGTAATATTGCTGATGAGATATCAGCGAGGATAGCAAAGGCGCGCGTTGCCTTTGCCAAACTGCATCATCTCTGGCGTCGAAAAGACGTCCGATTGTCGCTGAAAGAAAAAGTATGTAATGCTTGTGTACGTTCTGTTTTGCTCTATGGTTCGGAAACGTGACCTGTTGGCAAAGAAGATATCAACAGGCTTGTTGTAGTTGACCATCGTTTTCTCCCCCAGTTATCCCACATTAAGTGGACTGATCGCGTGAGCAACACGGCTGTTCGCCGGCGTGTATTCCGGAACACTAGGGAGGCGCGATTAATTGGTCAACTAAGCACTTTGCACAGATTGCGATGGTTGGGTCACGTACTCCGTGTGCCAGCTGAGCGTCTACCGTGCAGGGTATTATATAATGAGACCACCAACAGTTGGGTGAAACCACCCGGTGGTCAAACAACAACGTGGTCACGAAATATGAAGACGCTGACTGCTCCACTGAGGAAGGTGTGTAGGTGTCGTCTGTCTGTATAGGGTCCTCGTGGTCATCATCATCATAGACAGCAATACATCAGTGGTTCACACTGATGCTTAACTGCCACTGGTCACTCAAACTGCTGGTTAAAGAAGCTATGCAAGATGGCGGTGTGTCGCAGTCAAGGGCGTACCTGTATCCATACCATTTCTAGTCCTTCCGCTTGGTCTTTTATTAATTTTCAAAATTCTTAGTAACGTTTCCCTCTAGGATATTCTACGTCACTTTTGAGGTGGGCGGCGACCTGGGCCACAGTATCTTCTGGTCAGGCTCATGAATGTGATAATGAGGATAGCGAGGGATCTAGGCGGAACGACGTCGCTAGCGGGCACCAGTCTGATAACTGTCTGTTCACCTTAACATCGAACGTGCGTCTGATTAGATAATCCTGTTACCACCATCTCCAACACACAGCACACATCAAGCTCCAGGCTTGAGACAGCACTTGCCAGAGCAGCTTGCTGATCGACTTGTCGGAGAGTGCGGACATTGAAGGCGCCAATGTTTACCAGTGGTCTTGGCTTCAGAAAACAATTATCGTCCGAAGGCATATGGAAGGTAGAAGGACTAGGGGGTAAAACAGTACGAGAAAGTCGTGATCGGTTACTAATATCACTGTCGAGAGAACGGCAGCTTCTGATACTTCCCGGTAATTTATGCCGCGGAAGGGGTTTGACTTGAGGGACCCCACCTCGAGTCTCTGACTCAAAAGTCTGACCTGCGAAACAACAGGATGTAGGGTTTTCTTGGGGGACTCCACCCGGGGCCAACGTCTCAAGCGTCTGACTCACTTGGCAGTGAGGGGCTTGCCTAGCCCGAGGGCGCAATGGATAAGACAATAATGTCACATCCTGAGCAATGCTGCACGCAGTGGATGTACTTGAAGCCACATCAGGCTTTTGAGAGATAACAAATGTTTTTCGACCGTATTGGATAATACGCCGGCGGTCACGGTCAACCGTTGTACGATTGGAGTGCTCTTTGTTTGAGGGCACCTTTCCTAATCCCCTTCTTCCTGATACGGAAGACAGCAGTGCCGCAACTATGAAAATAGTTCTGCTGTATGCCCATAGAATCGTGCCGCACTACCTAAGAACTCCTAGGCGGTCAGTAGTGCGACATACAATCCTATGAGTGTAACTGCTTTTCGTCTCACTGCTCCCCTTTGGCCTGTCTGACAAGGTTGCACCTGGAAGGACCGGAGTTCTAGTCAGCATAGCCCGCCGGATAGAAACAGTACACAAGCTCAACCACCTCGCCAGGGTAGCAGTACAGATCGGGAGTCCTGTTACCATCTAAGAAAGATCTAATTAGGGCTGCGACTGTGAGGCCTCCTTAGCTGGATGGATTGGTCAACTCAATCAACAAACCTGATAGTTACTCACAAGCGAAAGTGGTTGAGTGTTCACATATAATAATTCGGTTGTGCCTAGTGTGAGGTCAATGGCGCAGTGGTAAACACGGTTGCCTCATGAACAGCGTGGCCGTGGTTCTAGTCCCGGCAGTTGTGAGGATATGCACTACCGACGAGCTCTAATGAGAGCGAAACACGAGTCTAGTGCTTTTTTCGAAATGATCCGACTGGAAATTCTATGGGAATGCGACAGCTGCGATTAATTATGAACGATGTTCAATCTATATGAAAATCAAAATCCCCTACTACTCATCAGAAATTCGGATAAATCAAAATGGACCAAGTCAAAAATGACATCTTTGAGTAACCTCAGACCAAGCGGCACGACCGATCAGCAGATTTGGGACGCACGAATAACTGCTGCGATAAATAGGCTCTGATCAGCTGAGAGTCTCAATCAACGAATAGGAAATTAACGACACAGTGATACATCATTGCGCAACCAGCCGTAGAAGGCTGAGGCTGCGATGAAATGTTCAACATCTTCATTACTCATCAATTACTTAGTAGCCAGAAAGTGTTAAAAGATTTTATCATCATCACAGAGGCATACAATAGGAATTTAAATCACGGTGTGCAATCTTTAACGTTGATCAAGCAAGATCTAATAACGCAACGGGACTGTTGTCCCAGGCCAAGTGATAAAATATCTGGGTCACCTAACTACATAATCTAATTAACAGCGTAACACAGACTTCGGGTAATCAGACATTTTCACCTGTGCCCGACAAAATTACTAATTTTGCTTCATCCCTCACATGTACGTTTTTAATGATTATTGTCATTGTAATGACCTTACGAAGAATTATCAAAAACAATTATTCATCACATACCGTATTTTACAACGCAAAGGTACTTTCCGACTTCGTTTAGCCTACAGATCTTCAAACAGCAGCTTACTCTTGAGAGAGAAAAATTCACCTTTCTGATTTGTCAATCTATGAATTACAAACGTATAAATCGCAAGAATTTTAAGGATAACCAACTACTTCAGTTAAACAAATATGTTGAGTTAGCTATTGCACATTACTACAAAAATGCAGAGAAGTCTGTGATTTCAACATGTGGGATCCGAAGTAATAAAAAGCACTACAGTTCGTTTAAGTACATCCTAATATTTTCAAAACGATATCACTTAGGTAAAGCTCACCATATAGTTATCGTTCTGGCTTGTGGTTTCGATAAGAAATCAAGCGAAAAGCGGGGGAACTGTGAAACTCATAGTCCTGACTTCGAACAGTTGCCAGAATAACCTCGAATGTGATAAGTCCCAGTGGCCAGTCCATTCCTTATATTATATATACCGAATAGCCAGACGACAATTTTGGAAGTGGTGCTTAAGGAATCCAGTGAGCTTCTTTTTGGCATTAATTAGATCAGCAGGGAGTGTGCGGATTATATTATCTTGCTTAGCTCCTCAGCTGAATAGGGCGGATAGCCTGACCGATCAATATGGGATACGCTTGGCGTATTCGCAGTCCAGTGTTACTTCAGGACTGAGACATTCGCATTCCCACACTCATTAAAATAGGCTGCCCGCCTAAGATCGTGGATGGCTTCGCATACTTGAGCAGTAGTATCCCGTCAGATTGTAATGTTACCTATGAGGTGTCGGCGAGAATAACAAGGGCCTGTGTTAACGTGCATCATCAATGGCGTCGAAAAGACGTCCAGTTTTCGTTGAAAGTAAAGGCACAGAATGTTTGCGTTCGTTTTGTTACACCATTGCTGTCTCCGCCAGTTAACCCACATTAATCAGGATGATTATGTATGTGGTGCTTAGTTCACCACAGCGTACTTCTGAACGCTGGGAATACGCGGTCGGATGGACACAGTCTTTGATGTTTAGGTTGCGTACTCCGCATACCAACTGAGCGTTTACCGCACCGCGCACCACATATCTGAAACCACAATAGTTTAGTAAGATCGAGTAGTGACCAAGCAAGGGCGTGATCACCAAACCCGAAGACTAGCCAATCTGCGGAAGAACTAGGGTGATATCGCCTGCCCCACACATGCAACAGTACCGTCCAGTCTAGCCCGGCTACCATTATTGAATCAGTGAAATAATAGAAATAACATAGAACAACGAAACTGAATGGTGGAACGTGGGCCCGATAGTGGAAGCGATACTGTCAAACCAAACAGGAACTTGGAAAACGAAAGTAATGACCCGGCGTAAAAAAAATTAGTTAATTCCGGAATCCGGAACAACCTGCAGCAACTTTCTAAATTTCGTCGGCCTATTCAGAAAACTTACCGATCCGCACTGTGTTGAAGAAAAGATACTATTGGTCATCAGTCTGCACGAAGTGCACAGGTTTTTGAATGTTACTTTTTGTTTTGCTTAGTCCTTTTTAGTTACAAAATGCAAATTCGAGTACTTACAAAAAGCTGCTACGAACGGAGGATGTACCAAAAATAGAAAGTGGGCTTCATTTTTGAGTTTAGTAGTATTATCCAAATTAAGGCATTTTTGAAGCCGGAAATCACTCGCTTAGGTTTACAGTTGCATCCAGTAAAAGCAATGCCACTTTCCGTTCGATCACCACGTCATTCTTTTCAATTGTCCAATATATGTGCCTCATACGTTCCATCAATACTAGGGGTAGATGAAACACTTATCTTAGACAGCATATATGTTACTGTTTGCACAAAACAAATTCTTCTGTGCCGCTGAACCGCGACGTCATTTGCGCGATCGATCCATTGACTGACGGTGAAGGTGATCGGATGGGGAATATTTTTATCGTGAAATGATCGAGCTTCCAGGTTGTAGGATGTGATCCAGTAGAAGGGCCACCCCCTACAGGTTAGAACAGACTTACAATGTTTATGTACTCCTAACTTTGTGTTTTAAAGTACTTAAGGAGCATGACGAAAAGGGAAAAGACAAATAGAAAGATGTTTCAGAAATATGTTCAAAAGACTTTGAAGAGAGAAAACTCAATTGGTTATGCGTTGCTGTCTCCGTGTTAATCGGGGAATTAAACTTATCGAATCGTTAGTAGATGTAAAGAGAGTAGTTCAGAAAAATAAAATTGGCTGAAAAGGAAAAAGTACCGCCAAACTGAAAGTAGCATGTTGATATTATATAACAGGCAGTTTCGTCGTGAGTAGTATACTCTCACAAGTAGTATATTACTCACAGACGACATTCAGGAACAAAAGGGCTGAACGCCAGGAAGACGACGGACAAGAAGAGACTATTGGAATAATGTATACGTGCTGTGTGAGAACTTCCACCAAGGCGAATGACAACGTACTGTCATCTAATGTATGTGAACGCATGTCTGACGTGCAAATGAGTGTACGCGTTTGTGATCCAATTTTTGACATGACCTATGCGAGAGTTTGCGCAATAAACGAATTCGCAGACTAAGCGTTTTTTCCGGCCACAAGAATGATATAACCGATAAACACGAGAACAGAGCCGCACGAATAATCGGACACACAGACGGATAGCAACAAAATACAAGCAGACACATCTGGAAGCCCCTGGGGATGCACTGAGGAGATGACCAAGAGAACTGTGAATCCGGTTAACTGTCGCGTGGGTATCGATCACAGTTTAGAACATTCCAACCGAGTCAATTGTGATCACAGCAGTGGACAGTGTGTTCCAAAGCATACGGACCAAAGTTGGAAGTTTTTCTTGCAAAATGGCCCATCCATCTGAAATTCGGGTTTGGGGAAACAACTTCTTAATTGCCGGTTCCTAGTTAATGAGAGGATATCCGGTGGTGAGCGACGAAGTACGTGAAGTTTTGTAAATAAGGAATAAACTTCATGTCAGACGCATGTAGCGCTCGTGTACAAGAATACACCTTGTGCTCCGTATCTCTCTTAGCAGACCGTCTCTGGACGCTCTCAATAATAACCACGGTGTTGAAACACAACTGGTAGAGTCGTATGTTTGTCTCTATATAAAGACATACAATCGGGTCGTACATTGCTGTGAATGCTTTGGAATGAAATCGCCCATAAATTCTCCCTAATACACTCAGCGTCATTTACGTTTTGTCGAGGCACACGCATAACCTGCCGACCCTGTACTATTCGCCATATTTTTCTCGCTGCCGTGGAGCAACGTTATTGAGTTGGTAATATTCGACAAGCCAATGACTAATGAAACGAACAACAGTGCCCAGGGTTGACTATTCGACGGAAACTAGTTTGACAAACATCTTGCGGACCACAATCGCTGAGTCTTCCAGCAATGCAAAATGATCGATTCTATTGAAGGCATTAAAGAAGTATAAGCAAGACAAACAGTCAAAATCAATTGGGAGGTTTGAGACACATGAATATCCTTTACGAAACTGCTAAGTGCGCAGTAAACCCAACCCGAAAAACGTAAATCCGGAATCAGATTAGCTCTATTTTATGCCATTCATGAGATACGGACTTGAGTACTTATACCCCACCTCCACATGAAACTCAAAACCACAGTTTTACGTAAATAGAGTAGTATCTACGTTAGTCTTATCAGATTGGAGGTCCGGGTGAACACGTCCTATCAGTGGACTGTCGTATCTTAATTCGTGGGTCGTGCACAATCGGTCGGGATTTTCAATACTGCGTTGGTGTACACTGACACAATAGACACCAGTCTTTTGTTTTCTTGAGTCCAGCTTCTGTTACCTTTGCCCTGAGGGAATCATTCAACAGGCCTTCATCACCTTGAAACCTCCTGATAACAAACCTGTCGACACTTGTTGAGACGTCTTCGAAGATAGGTGTTCATTTTGTTGTAGTCTGTTGTGCTCGTCAGCAGGATGTTGAGTTGCTGAAAGTTACCGTGCCCGTCTAATCGAAAGTTGTTGATTTATTGTACTGTGTGATTGTTTTAGTTCATGCAGTAAACGGTCTCGCATTTTTCTCCATACATTGCAACTTCGTCTGTCCTTCAATTCTCTTGTTCCACATCCCAACCCATGCGGCAAAACTTGCTAAACTCGTTTCAACAAGACGATAGCTTTTCTACTGACGAACAAATTTTTATTTTGCGTAATTGACGCTCATTCATTTGTTATTATTTATACTCAACGTGTGCTTCAGTTCCCCCATGAACTGCGACTTTCCGTTCACTACCGTTTTGTCGCATCGATGACACTTTCCTATTGGTTACTGAAAAAGTCTATTTCAGGAGGGCTCAGTTATAACCTTACTAGTCTCTAAGACCATCCATCACTTCTTATTGATTGACCAAACCGTTCTCTTGTTCAAATAGCAGTCCACCCTTCGTTACTTCGTCCTAACCTTGTTCCTTAATTGTGTAACAGTTGAGTCATTTTCAACGTACCGTTCATCTTAAATAGTGACTCCATTTGCATTAACTCTGACTGTTTGCTACATTGTTTAGTGTTTATTTGACGCCAAGCATTATCCTGCCAGTCGGTACTGTGCAGGTAAGGTTTCAAAGTGAAATCACAATTAGGGTTTATCACCCTCAGTGTTCTATTCAGTACATCAACGGCCTGATTCACGCTAACAAATTGAGCTATTCTGCGTTAACCACTCTTTCTGTCAACATCGTTCGCAGTGATTCAGAGGTCATGCAGAATCAATAGGGGTGATTGTGAATTTATTCTAAGCTTTTGACAGCAAGACGATGGTTAAAAATGAGTGAAAAGATCCGTTAGGACTTTAGCAAACTCGGTCGCATACTTTACAAGATGAGGAGATACTGAGTCTAAACCGATGTGGATTATGTGGCAAAAACATTTGTAAGTGAGCCTTCACGTGTGATACCAAAAAGTAGAAAACTTCAGTAGAAACAGCAGACGAGCAATCACACGCACTTTCCAATGTGTCTGCACGCTCAGTGTCTGTATTTGTAAAGGGGATAACAACTAGTTGGCGTGCAATCCCATTCCCACTGACACTCTTTCTCGCAATGTGATACCTCTGCAGAATTGATCACTGATAGACAACGCAGCGATTTAATTTACGTAAGTTTGAATTGTTTCGCTTTTAAACAGTGAAGTTACACCTGTGAAATTCCGCCTGTCAAACACCACCCAAGATGACTACTTCGCTCCTATTACTCGGATTTGTTAGGATTGGTATCTATAGCCATTTTGAGACGACTGACCTATAAAACAGACACTGTAGTCATCAAGTCCCAACTTTGTACTGTCCTGGTTGGCAGACTCGAAATAACGGTTTGAGTTCAACAGATGTCTGAAGTACAGACATTATTCTTCTGCTGATGCCTCACTATAAAATTGCTTTGGGTTCATTCTCACCTTAAGGGAAAAATTGTGTCTGCATATGAATCGACCCTCCTTTACGACAGCTGTGGTGGTTTTGCCAATGGATAAGTTCCTCCATATCAGACCACTCTACTCTATTAGATACCGGTTCCAAATCACGTGTTTCACGCCAATCAGATGTTCGGCATTGTTCTTCAGGGGTATCCGGTTTTGCTTGGTCGAACACTCTTTGGAAAGAGATGTTTGTCAATGGCATCCGAGATCCCAACAACGATTACATGCCGGTGATTATCTAGTCTGGGTATGTTCAAAGAAGCTGGCTGTGCAAACCTTTCGAGCCTCACCCTGACTGCTCCGAAATTTGCCCTACGATAAGAGACCCACGTTTTGCATAATGCCCAGCCTAGTTTCGCATACGTGACAAAATCCTACGGTCCAAACATCACTATGACCAGGTGAAGCTGAGGCTTCTCTGGTACTAATCATAAGTGAATAGTCGATGATCACGTAAGCAAAGCAATAGAGCTCCTAGTCCATGTGTTACTTGGTGAAATGACCCGCAATCCATTAATGCCCTAAAAAAGCTCCACGCGGTTGAGATTACCAGTGTACTGTCCACATGGTTTATAAAATTATGTAAGTTACCCGGTAGCTGGGTGAAAGGATGAGCTAGATCAGCGTAACCAGACGCGTTCCCAGGCAACAGATTAGGGAATGGCCTTCCACGTGAGGGCTAATTGCAAAATATGTGAGGCTTCCCAAGTGAATAAACAGTCGCGGGCAATGGACGGTAGTATTACCAGAACGTGGTGGATGAACGGTTAGCAGCGGTCTCCCACAGAATGCCACATAAGATCCTTGACAATACCACAACATGAAGTAAGTTACCCCGCCACCAGAGTGCCCCCACAGGATCACATGGTCTCCCGGAGTGCCGTCCATCTGGCACGTTGTCTGTACGGCATACGGACATCTCCGGTCTCCATCACTCATGGACTATCCCCGAGGAAGGCGTATGAACCACCCTAGTGATCACCGGCTACAATAAGGTGTGTCTGGTATCCTGAATTTATGGGCGTACGGACCAACTGGACTACTTCGCTGGACAGATATAATACACCAGATCCGACTTCCTTGGTGAATCCTCGAACTTCTATGCTGCTTCTGTCGCAACCTCATGCATGGTGCATTGGGCATTCTGGGTGGATGGATGGACTACATTCGAATGGCGTATGAACCGAACCACCACCGACCACTCGCCCTCAATGAATCGCGAACTCAGCGCTTCGCCCCACTGCTTTGTGGGTTAGGTTTCCTTCGAATCAAAGGCTCTGGGCAGGGTTCCCCGAGCCAAATCCCTTCTATGATCTGAACAACCGAGAAGTATTCCGCTCCAACAGATACGAACCCATGAACTTATACTAACTATCGTAACTCTTCAGCAGAAGTGACGGTGGTCGGCTTTACACCCATTTGACCTCACCAAACCAATCAGTTTCAGTTTCTCCTCCTCTAGTAAATAACTCTCCACTTGGTGAGCCCTAAGCTCATTTCCAGACAAACGCCAGATACTTGCCATATTTGCTGCTCCCGTACAAAACACCATCGTGATATCTGTGCTTGACGAACATAAACATCTACTCACCCCTAGAACACCGTTTAAGCTTGCTACCTTCAATGTTCGAACACTTACGCAGTTAGGTCAACAGACAGTTTGATGTAAGACCAGTAGTGTCCTTAGAACAGCGGATTTAGGGGACTAATGGATGTGGTAGATGCGCGTACTTGGGAGCAGAACCCTTACACGGCCGTTAAAATTTCCCCACAAGGAAATCTGGATAAACTAACTGCTTAGAAGAAATTGATCGGATTGCCCACGAATTGATGATATTAGAAATCGCTTAGTTTACAGTCATCCAAGTCCCGATCGGAAAGAATACGGAACTATCCCCTAGTACATTAACCGTTACCACGAGTAGACTCGCCACAATCTGTGATTAGTGTGATACGATTCCTGATGCTCGAATCCGTAACGATAGCCCTACAACATTTTTTAGAGGGAGTTATGTGAGATACCTGTCGTCTCTATTCACCGGCTTGGACGAAGTTAGTCCCTAGGCCTTAAAACAGCTCAGGACTGGGACAGCTTGAATGGTGTTGTAAACCCTCCTAAACGGTACGCTGGTTCGATCTCGGTATAGTGGTTTGCTCGATAAAATCGGATTCTCGTCCCGGTAATAATTCACACGAAAATCTAGGTCCCGAATAGTACCGCGACTGTCCCGTATTCGCTCCCAGGTCAACCCAAAAGACGCGCTCAAGATAAGAAGCTTTGTTCCGCTACAAGACGGGTGGGGGGTAGGGCGACAAGTACAAGTTATTTATAGGG
>JTDE01022186.1:21196-34777 GCA_014338405.1 Paragonimus skrjabini miyazakii
CAACCTGGAGGATCAGAAAAGTGGTTTGTCAGACCTCTACCTATTGGCCTGTCTGGCATGAGTGACTCTATCGGTGTGGTGGCCACACCGTCCAGTTTAGCCCAATAGGTCATCGAGATGCGCAAGCCGTCACACCGCGTCAAGGTCCAGTCTCGTTCAAGATGTACAACGCAGTTAAGACGATTGACACTTACATCAAATCATACGTACTGGATGGCATCAGCGGGTAGATAGTGAGAAGGTAGAGGTGGATTTTTGGTACTGAGGTTAGCTCAATTGAACCCTGAACATGCATAGTCCCATCCTCTTCAACTATTGCGCTTCCTGTTCTCATAGGCCGAAATCCATCAGCAGCTTGTGACTAGCTCTGTATGACTCATCACCAATGCCAAACCAGGGTATATGGCATCATGCACTCCACCAAAACCCCAAACTTATGGAAATAGAATCCAGAATGATCAGCAGAGAACTTGGTAAAAGGAAACGGGAGCAACCAATAGTGAGTTGGTAACTGTGAATCACGTCAGTCTCCACGGTTAGTAGCCATGTTAGTTAGGGTTGTATCCCGTTAATTTAAAAGGCAGTTATTGAAGAAGCTCATGTATGACAATAAATAGACTATGCAACTGTCGTATTGTGAATGTAGAAGACCGTTACGGCTAAGCAGCACTATCGTATTGTAGCATGGAGAACAACAGCAAACGGATACCCTGAGACGATAGACTGTACGATGTCAACACACAAGCGTAAGCAGGTTAAAGCCCACTTGTTCAATCAGGAAAGTCAAATGACAAATCCAATAAGACAGTCACAAGGTTGTGGGCGCATGAACGGTGAATCATGTATACATGTCTGTCGCACAAACACGCACAAACACGCACGTTGTCTGCATATGCACAGTTAACAGGACACAAAATAGCTTCTGGTTATAAAAATTACGGGACAGGGCGACTATGGAGGCTCAGTGGCGCAAACGCTACTGTTGTTTGATTGGCATATCTGAGAAGTGAGAACGATGAATGAATCTAGCAGTGAAAGCCGCATGGAAGCTGACTGTCTTAATTCCCTTGGCAACTCACTTGTTTGTCTGCAGGGTGCGAGAACTTTGATGCTCATTGTTTGAGGTTATACTTAATGAATTCCTAAAAGTCACGCCTTTTCTTACTCGCGGTTATGTAACGGCTAAGCGTCACGGTTGTCCGTGATAATTCAAGGACAACAGCGGATTCCTATCACAAGGTTAATTAGCTTCTGATAACAGACTATGAGGCAAAACGTCTAATATGGTTCAGGATAATACAAAACACACCCCAACAGAGTAAATTGTAGTTATCACTTCAATACGTCTACAGATAGGCTAGAGTTTCGAAAATATTCAGTCCCAGCGACCACTAACAAAGTGGGGGACAAGTATTTTGACCTAGTTGAGTCTCATCAGCACCACATATCCCAGGGGCTGAAATCGACAATCGATGAACAATCGTCCCAATGGTGGTCGAGACACTTATTTACCAGAATACAGCGCTGTAGTCACATAGGTTGCAGGGAAGCATGTGATCCAATTTCCTCTTTTACAGGCTGAAATTCGACAAGCATTTGTGGCTAGTCTGAAACGTTACAAACAATCACCAATTCCAATATTTGTCGGAGGTTTGATTCTTCTAGCATGGGTGATGCTGATGAAGCCTAACTGGACGGAACTGCTATCCACCACATCGCCGTTGGTTACTGAGAACAACTCTCTGCAAAACCGATGTCGGTTTAAAAGAGGAAGAAAATGTAACCGGAAAAAGTTGAGTTATGAGTGAGTTGAGAGGTAAAGAACGTAAGGTACTCGAGAGACTGATGAATGGCACCACGAGGTATTATGTTTGAAAACGGAAGCCAATAACGCAATGTTGTACAATTTGTATCATGACACATTCTGATGCTTTTTTACAAGTGTTCACGACAGACTGTTAAAATCAGCAAAACGAGTCGAAATAAGAAATGAAATGATAATCATCTATTAGTAAGCAGATCCCATCACTGTCAGTTACGAAAAGGTGATAGATGGTGTCTTCCGAACAACGTTGGACGCAATGGTCACGCAGCGTACATGCCATGAGAAGACCGACACAGGCTGCATTTGGACCCGAGTGGTAGCCGTAACGGCTGGCATTACATCGGACTAGACGGTTGGATAAACTCTCAGCTCTGCTATTGAGGCACCATATGCACAACACGACTACTGTGTTCACTGTAATCTATACGATGTCAAATCTCCATCTTCTTTGATATACGGAAACGATGGCTACCAGAAGAAAGCCTTATCGTTTATGTTCAAAAGGAACTATCTATTGTATTCTTCTTGTCTTGGCAATGATAAGGTCAACGCGCCAACAGATGACTGACACTTCGTTACAATTTGCATTTGGATTCAATAAATCTAACAGCTTGTTGTAAGTTCTTGTAAAGGTGCAACAAAATCTGTGGTTGCATTTATTGTTCAGTACAGTGTTACTGACTATACTTTTAACCATAGGCAATTCCTTTATGATATATAAGGAGAGATAATAACATTTCCTCTACTCTCTTCAGTCACGAGCGTAAACACATCAAAAGATATTGAAAATGCGGATGGCAACAATGACAGAAACGCTCACGGTTGGGCTTCATATAGCTATATGAGGATGAAGTCAATCTCAAAACAGGCAAACTGTATAAATCAACAGTCTGTGCACACACAGAGTCGGAAGGTAATTGTTGATCCGCAAGTGACAGAACATGCGATAAAATTCCACGTGATTCACAGAAAAATAAAAGGGCACTGGAAGCATAACTGGCAGAAAATTCGCAATCCTAACTCTTTGTTTTTAACCAGACTTCGACACAAACGTGAAGGATAGTTGATGCACAGTATAACTTGAAACTAACCATCGCGGAAACGATAAAATCCCGTTCAGTCAACTCCTGTGTTAACCACTCCACTTTTCGTCGCGTATTACAGAAAATCACAGCTTGTGTGATGGCCACTGTCTGATACAGATCACATAGGGTTTCTAATTTCCATTCCTCTTGTTCGACATTCACGTAGAATTGTCTGATCCCCTCCAAAGTCAGCTCATCTTTTTTCACCAGAATACGAACGGGGTCAATCATAAAAAGCTTGGTCACCTCAAGCACTTCGTCCGGAATAGTGGCAGAGAGGAGAATAACCTGCGAAGCAATAAAAAACAACGCCGAATTGTATCAAAGGATACCTTTAATCATCAGCGATTAGAAATCAACGTTTTCAAATTGATTAATCCATACAAACATTTTTAGGAATACTCCACACATACACACCATAAATCATTACCACCCAAGGTGTAAAGATGGAATCACGGGCGACCGTGGAAAGATTTCACATAAACTAGTCATAAAGAGCAGAATGATGTGAGCTGGCAACCCTATATGAATTCTTCAGGAAAAAAAGACGAGCAAATGCGGGTCGGTAATAAACCAGAAACCACGTAAATTCACTGTGAAGTTGAGAAATATGCAACGACGAACTGCTGAATATCACATTTGATGTGGATCAAGTGACTAAGCCAACGATGGACGGTCAAGCATAGCAAGTCTGTGAACCCACTCGTCGCAATAACAACTGATGCACCTTCAATATCTCCGAAACCATATCCACAGCTAGTTCCGAACTGGAAAAACAATGTCAGCCAAAACAACCAGTTACCAAAGAGTGCTGCTAATATTCATCAGTTATGTTGATGTGGAAAAGAAGTGACAGACAGAGAATTAGGGGGTGATTAAAGAGCCGGACAGTGGTTGGTTAAGGTTATTGTTGAAAGAATCGTAATCTTCAATACTTCAAGAGAGATTATACCGCGGAAGTAGGCTGTGTTCAACAGCAGACCGAACATTCTGGATCGATACGACGACGTATGTCGTTTCATTGCTACTCTGTCGGAAGTCAGTTGCTCAAGAAATTGGCTGATCAGACGGTATGAGAATACTAACGAATAGTTCGACAGATGTGATAAATACGAAGAGACTCACAAACAAAAAATCAGGAATTCGGCTGGGATTGAACCAGTGACAGAAACAGCACGCCGAACTGCTCATTAGTAATGTAAGTTTATTGCTCAATATTGGTGTTGGTGAATTCCGACGTGAACTGCTTGAGAAATCCTGTCGGGGCATTCCATCCCTTGGATCATTTGGTGGATTTCATATGAAAGAGGGACAATTGGGTAACAGGGTCCAACTGTGAAATTCCTGAGCTCTTGGAGTGGCTCGTAGCTCAGCTGGCAAGCCGCTTGCCGCATTTTGGCATGCTGTTTCTGCCACTGGTTCAAGTCCAGCCGAAGCACTGATTTTTCACAATGGGGTCTCCTATAAACTAAAGAAATAGCTTGGCCAGGAGGTATAGTGAGAACAGTGTTGTAGCAAGCAGTGACAAGCCGGTGATCATGATCAAACGATAGGCTATCGAAGGGTGCCTTAGTTAGCAGTGTCTATATGCTCCGTCCCCAGTTCCTAATCAGAAAAAGAGTGATGTTACAACTGTAAAGTTTAGTACGCCGTAACTAACGGGATATTGCACCAATACCACGGCATTCTTACACAGAAACTTGTGAGTGTAACTGCTTTCGCTCGATTCTTGACATTTAACCTGTCTGAAATAGTTGAGAGTGTTAAGATCAAGGCCCTAGTCAGCATCGCCGTCTGGATCAACGCTGTAAGCAAACCGGACAACTGGAACAAAGTAAGAGAACAGGTCGAAGTTAAGCGATTTCAGATAACAATTACTAGGAAATAGACTAACATACATAGCAGTTATTGTTTGGAGCACAGGCTTGACTCAAACGATAGCGATTCGGCAAACATAACAACAAGCAGATCAACCAACCTGTACATCCTGATTCAGTGAGCGAAATATTTCTTGAATTTGGCTTTTGAAACCAAGGCTCAGCATTTCATCCGCCTCGTCCAGCACAAATATTCGAATGCCCTCAGTGCGCAGACAGCCCCTCTGAATCATGTCTAACACACGTCCGGGCGTTCCGACCACAATTTGCTGACCCATCTGTAATTGTTCCATGTCCACTGAGACTTGCGTACCGCCGATACAGGCATGGCACATGACATCCATGTAATCACCGAGGGCAACCATAACCTGTATGGGACCGAAGGAATAACACAACGATGTGTGGTTACTACCAGAAACATATTGCTAGACGGATGGTATTTTACTATCAGGTTACCAACATGACGGCAAACAAACAAAAATTAAACAGATTAATTTGATGCATCAAAAACCCTCACTGAGTTTTAAAAAAACCTAAGGTCACCAATATGCAAATGGTGAAGATCACCGTTAAACAGTGTCCCAAATAGCATAGACCCACCGTTTGAATCTGCTTGGCCAGCTCACGAGTCGGAGCCAAAACCAGAGCTTGACACCGTGGATCGGCAGTACAAATTTGCTGAAGTACGGCTATGCTGAAAGTGGCAGTCTTGCCTGTTCCGGACTGCGCCTGAGCAATCACGTTACGACCTTCGATGGACGGTAATATAGCCCTTTGCTGAATAGCTGATGGTTTCTCAAACCCGTAAGCAAATATGCCCCGAAGAAGGCCTTCTTTGAGGTTCATACGATCGAACGAATCGCATAAGACTTCCGAATTGCTTTCTACATCATGACTGTCCATCTAGAACAAGTTAAAAGCAAATGATGCTCAGTTCAACCCAATCAGTGAATTTGTTAATGACCAAAACAACAAGTCAAGACGAAAATTCAAAAAGTATATATATATATATATTCGAGTGATAAAATGAACCTAACCCCATAAATAGGAAGGTCTTATCATTACTTTACAAGAGTAGCATCAGATAACTTCGCAAAGTCAGCTCGAGTGTCTGTTGTGGGCCTGAAAGACATCGGAACATGCACAACAAATTGCGACGGTAATCACGGAAGACCTAAAGTATCTATAACAGATAGCCCCTGGAACACAAAACACTTCGCAGTAGGCTAACCCCCACTTGTTGCTTGCCTCTTAAAAGTCGGCAGAAGAGTTGCTGAGCTCAGCGCATCTGAATGGGCAGCGTTATTATAATAAAATGCCCTCATCATCTTCAGCATCAGCGTATTCTGCCTTGAATCGTAACGGGCAGAATGGTGGCTCAGGCTAACGCTAACTTTGACAGTAGTCAATCATGATGATGATGACAGTAGTCCAAGCCAATAAGTAAAACATCATGCAGAAAACCGAAAAGCCAAATGAATTCAAAAGCAGCAAATAACAATGCGAACATACACGCGCCAATGACTGCGAAAAAGTGACACGCTAGAGGGTGTTTCCAAACAGCACGGTTGATGGCCGCGAACTCCCAAACTGAGTAGATGACAGTATATACTACCCAGTATGGTAAACGATCAGCTAGCATGCGGAGTACATGACCAAACCACTGCAAACAATGAGTTTATCAAGTGATCGCGTGTCCTCCAGCGCTTCGAAATAGGCTCTGGTGAGCGATCGCATTGCTTGCGCGATCACCCCATTTGATATGAGCTAACTGACAGAGACAACGATGGTCAAAGATAACAGGTCCGTTGACATCTTTAGTGTGAATAGGTCGTTTCCGAACCGTAAAGCAGGACAGAGCAAACAAAAGCATTGTTTACTCTACTTTTAAATGACAACCAGGCGTCCTTTTAATGCTGCAGATGGAGAAAAAAACTACTCCCATTGACATCTCATCAACATCATAAGTGGAAGTGTCCACAGTCTCAAGCAGACTGTCTGCAATAAGGAACGTAGGAGTGTCAGATCCCAGTCTAGAAGGGGCACTTTGCACTTCAAAGGTGCAAAGTGCATTCCATACAAAACAGCCCGGTCATTCGTATCGGTTCCCGAAGGCATTAACATGGACACGGACTCTTTGTACACCCAGCTAGGGGACATCGTGAAAGTCTGACGCAAAACACTTTGGTAGTCTACTCAACCATCTTGCTACCATTGACTGGGTGAGCGTGAGCAACCTATCACAGAAGACTGTCAAATCCTTACCTGCTGTCACCCAGGATTCGCCATAGTTTCAGAGAGCGATCGGACAACTGTGCCATCAAAAGTTTGTGGGAAGAATTAACCACTGGAGAATAGTGGACCGGCGCTGGAACGCGCTTCGCTGCAGCTGGTTCACATTATCTGGAAGCAGGAAGTAATGTCACAAAAGTTCGAAAATTTCTTTGTCACTTTTGTTTAGAGGTGGTGGTAACAAGCAGTGCCCGACAGCGTGAGGACCACTCGGTGGTGAGTGCGTGGATGTTGCATTCTGGACACATTCCGCTGGAGGCCGGTCTACAGATATGACCTCCACTACACAACAATGAGATGTTATGTTCCCAACAAGTTAAGCTTCACCGTCACGTGCTGGCTCCCCCGGTTGATATCTTCGGTGTGCGTTTCACATCAATATCGTTGGTCATCTGCCACCTTTCGAAGACACGATCCTTCTCTTAACTATGATAAAATAGATCACGAACTTTTCTGAAACGGTGGTGTGATTAGTTGCTGAAAGTTAGACACATTTCGCGGTCGCCAGTACAAAAACAGCTGTTTCAGAGAAGCGCTGAATGTACTTAGGTGCCAACGCACGTGCACCACTGTACAACACCCTGCTGCAAAAAGAATGGTCAGGCGCTTTCACTGACATTTAGAAGCAGCCCCCACCGCCACAACGCAACCTGTTGGGCAGATGACCTGTCAATGATTTTGCCTGGTATTCGTGCTGCCCTCAAAGCCGAACTGCCTGTTTGCAATGTCAGATTTCTTCAGTCATCTCTCTCTGGAATCTCCCTCTCAACACCTATATTCTCCGATGCACCTTACGCCAAGCAGCTTACATCCCACCTACATAGACTCCGTGCAACGGGTACCCGAGAACAAAGACGCAAGCCGCTCAATCCTAAAAACTTTCATTAGGGCACGCAAGTTTTGTTCGCGTATTACGTCGCACGCTCAAGCGATTCCACTAAGGTTTCTCTGACGTACTCCAACGGAGAACAGCTTTCGCACTTTCAAACACCAAGGCGTTCTCGAAGCAGTTAACATTGACCGTTTTCAGTCTGCCAAACTTGAAAGGACTTAGGGACATATTGACGGCGTTCCACGCGTAGAGGTCCCGTCGTTCACTGTTTCCGAGCAATCTGTCCCCAGTGGGTCAGGATCAACAAATGCCACCGCCTTGCCATTGAGGTTAACATCCACAACGCTGCGTTTGCACTGATGGGTGCACCAGCCCAAACGACTCGTACGAACGTGTTTCTGTTAAATCAGCGCGTTAAAGCGACTCTAAAATTGTAGAACGATCCACCGAATCGAAAGCATTTTTATAATCGGGAAGTACGGTAATTGTTGGCCGGCGGTACGCATGACGTTGCTCCAGAATTTGATGAGAAGTCACCATGTGAACCATGCATTCCCGCCCGGGGCAAAACCCTGCCTGTTTCTCCCTAATGTTTGTCTCTCGAGCCGCCGTGGATGCCAAAACCCTAGTAACCACTGGGAGTTAAACTAATTCCCCGATGGTTCTCGCAAAAGCCTCGGACTCCTTTCCTAAATATGGGAATTACCATCGAGTAAGCTCAGCGCGAAAGAATGGTTCCCGTTGTCCACACAGGTCGAAACAACTGAGTCAAAGCCTCTACTAACGCCTCCCCACCCTTTTGAAATGTACCGGCATGAGATCGTCCGGGCCAGCAGTCTTATTACGTTTGGGAATCAGAATACAATTGAGGGCCTCAGTCTCAGCGTGTCACACTACAAGTTTGTGGTGGCAACACAATAGAAGCAGGAGGCTAGCTAAATTAACTCTCGAAGTGTTCTGACCACAGCTCTAACATTCTGGACTTATTATAGATGAGTGCGCTACCTGCCCCCTTTTGAAAATGGGAATTACTGTTGATAAGCATCAATCATGAGGCACCTCTTCAATCTCCCAAATCGTCTGGAGTTTTGTCCGTTCTGATATCAACCTCTCGCCACCATCCTTGAAAAGACAAGGAGAGAGGAGATCTGGTCCAAGCGCCGTATTACGCTTCAATAACTTGAGCTCCAGGACCACTTCTGCCTCCGAGAGACGGCCGTCTGGAACGTAATAACTGACCACTGGGGTCTTGTCGTCTACATGGTCTCGTTGAGGCCAACTGAACTGCTCTTCAAAATGTTCAGCCCATTTATCAAGTCCGTGATACTCAACTGCACATCTTTGCTTTAGGGTAGACCTGGTTTATAGGTGATATGAGTGACAGTAAACTGACTCTGACTCTGCTCCGATGATGACGCTCTTCTCGTAAGCCCAGAAAACCTCCTAGGATTACAGCGTTTTTCTCATCTAATTGTTATGGGTGACCTCAATGCACCCAAGATAAACTGGGCATCGGTGTCTCCCTAGGATTGTGAAAGTGGATTCCTAGTTTCTCTATCGCTGTTGATACGATGGTGTGCGTAGACACATGTCAACGCCCCGACGCGGCATCGTTCTGATCGGACTCCCTCGCTGCTGCATCTAGTCATCAATGATGAGGATCATATGGTAGACAGTGATCATCAAGCCACCACTTGGACACAGTGACCACTCTCTGCTCGTCCTTGATATATCTGCTGCTGATAACCACCAGCAAAAAAATCCACGGTTAGAAATTTTAATCAGGCTGCTTTTAATCACCCGGGAAGCTATTTAGCATCACTCCATCTTGAGCATGACTCTGTTGATCAGAACTATTATGCGTTCCAAAGCGCAACTCAGAAAAAAGCCAATTTATTCGCATGTCACAAACTATGAACTTTCTCACTTCGTTCACCTTTTCCGTGCAGAAAACGTCGTCTCTTGACTACCATTCCCAGTTATTCTCTAAGCGTAAGTATTATGGTAAACCCGAAAGACCTAAGTGTTTTCCACACTGTTCGAAATCTGTGTAGACGAGAAACCCGCGAACACACTAAACTCGTACAGGAAAACATCCTCCAAAAATCTCACTAACAAAATCTTATTTAAGCAAAGGCGTCCACTAAGAAAGAATAAGCCTTTAGCTCTTTCTCTGCGCCTACCCGACGAAGAGACTTCTTTGGATCCCCAAGTTGTGGCCGAGTTAGTCAAGCAGTACCATTTGACAGCCTACAACGTTACATCGCCGAACTGGCACCCTACTCTACCACTGCGGAGCTTGCTGCTACCACTTTTTATTGTTGTCTTCTGCAGTAGATGTTGAAAACTTTTTAAACAAAGCTAATTCATACAGTACAATCGGTCCTGACAAGATCAACTCTAACATTCTCAAAGAAGCAGCGGTAAATGTGGCTGTTTAAACAGATACTCCGTGATGACATTCTCCCTAGTGCATGGAAAGAAGCCATCGTCACGCCTATCTTCAAATTGGGTGACCGGTACGCCCCGGCTGGTTATCGGTCAATCAGCCTCACTAGCATTCCATGCAAGATAATGGAGCGCTTATTGAAGTGTGCCATTTTCAACCTCTTTTAATCAAGTCATCTCTTTTCTTCTACCCGGCATGGCTTCCTTCCTAACCGGTCATGCATAACAACTGGACTTAATCTCATGGGTAGTCTGACAGAGATAATTACATAATCGCAGAAGCCATCTTTGATTTCGCCAGGGCTTATGACCGTATCCCGCATGGCTCCTTCAGATACAAACTGGAAGCTTATGGTATTCAAGGAGGTTTTTTGCTAGATTGTCTCTTTTTTTGTAATAGGACTTCTAGAGTTAAAACCGAATCAGACTTTCCGTATCCCTTTTTTATTTTTGCGGGAGTTTCTCAAAAGTCAATGCTAGATCCTCTGTTATTCTTTGTTTACACCAACAACCTTCCGACAATATTTCCAGCTACACCCTTCTATACGCCGACGAACTAAAAATCCGGAATGCCACTGATTACAGTGTACTACACATTGCTCTTTACGCAGTCTCCCACTAAATGACAGTAAATGTGCACACATGTCGTTCGGTGAGGACTCTTGTGATGCCTTCGTGATTCATAGTGCGTCCAGCACAGCAGACATCAAGAAAATCAACCTCAAGAAAAATCTAGCCATTTGGATGTCATCTAACCTATCTTTCATGTATCACTTAGAGATGGCGACAAAAAAGGAAGTTGCCACTATTAGGATGAAGGCGTTTCAAACACCCCACGGGAGTTACATAAGACCGCTACTCGTGTATCCTAATCAGGCCGTGTATACTGACCTGAAGAAAGACACACTCACTGTAGAACGTGTCCAGCATGCGACTGTCAAACCAGTCGCGAGCCTAAGAACTATCGTGTACGCGTCTCGACTTGAAATTCTTGTTCCGCGCCCACTTGAAATTCGGTGACTCCACGGTGATCCAAGTCACTTTTTCAGCGTAGGTCTCGTAAAGTAGTTCTTCATCATACTGGCTAATGGTGCCGACGAACATATGCCAGGAAGCTCTACAAGCCCCAACCTCGGCAGCAATTCTTTTCGTACAGAGTTACTAACCTCTAGTACAGCCTTCCTTCTGAGGTCGTTGGCTGCACTTCTAGTGAACCTTTTGAAGCATTGCTAGATTCTCATTTATTTGAAACATAGTTAGACTCGTAATCCTACTCTGTCCTTGGTACTTGTTGTATTCTCCACGAGTGGTACTACACCTGGTTTCAATGATTGCCCTTCAGGTAAGAACATCGAAATAAGTGTAGACGTGAAATCCGTGAGCACACCAAAGGTACTTCTCAGAGCCCACGGGAACAAAAATTTCTTATTTAAGCACATGCGACGACTAAGAAAGAATGAATCTTCGGCTCTTTCTCTTCGACTGTCTGACCGGGACACCTCATCTGACTCCTTAGTTATTCAGGAAGTACTGCTCGACAGTCTACAACGTCGCACCGCCAGTTTGACACACTATCCTCCCGCTGCAGAATTTCCAGCAACCACCGGTAACCCCTGAGTTTTCTGTGCTTGATGTTGAAGACCTATTATCCGAAGTCAATTCATACAGTGCAATCGGTCCTGATAAGATCCATCCCAGAATTGTCAGAGTGGCAACTGCTAGTCTAGCAGAACCTTTTTATAAGCTGTTGAAACAAACACTTCAGACTGGCGTTCTCCCTAGCGCATGGAGAGAGAGGCGACGGTTACACCCATATTTAAAACCGGCGACCGGCACTCTCCGGCTAGCTATCGACCAATCAGCTTTACTAGTATTTCATGCAAGACAATGTAGCACTTGTTATAGCGTGCCATCCTCAACCACTTCTTATCAAACCATCTTTTTACCTCCACCCAGCATGGCTTCCTTTCTGATCGGTCATGCATAATTAATATGCTTGTTACATGGACAGTCTGATGGGGGTCAAAGACAATGGCTTTGCCGAGGCTTTCGACCGTGTCCCACACGGCCCCCTGAAACACAAACTGGAAGCCTATGGTATTCAAGGAGAGGTTCTTCGCTGGATTGTTTCTTTCCTTGATAACAGAACGTTTAGAGTTAAATCCGGATCAGATCTTTCATCTCCTTCTTTCATTTCTGCGGAAGTTCCTCGATAATCAGTGCTAGATCATCTGTTATTTCTGATCTACATCAATGACCTTCCGGAAAATATTTCTAGCAACGTCTTCCTGTATGCCACTGATCCCAGTGCACTACACATTGATCGGACGATTGGTGTCCCCACTAAAGAACAGTAAGTGTGCACATATGTCACTCGGTGGAGACTGTGGCAATGCCTTCATGATTCAGTGCACTCGGCACAGCATATATCACGAAAATCGATCTGAAGAAAGATCTGGGCATCTGGTTGTCGTCTAACTTATCTTTCGTGTATCACCATGAGACGGTGGCGAAAAAAGGATTTGTCGCTCTTAGGATGATTAAGCGCACTTTCCCTGCATGGACAAGAGAGCGTTTCAAACGCTTTACGCGGTTTATATAAGACCGCTCCTCGAGGATGCTAATCAGGTCGTGTATACCGGCATGAAGAAATATTCGCTATTGAGCGTGTCTAGCGCGTGGTTATCAAACTAGTCACAGGCCTAAATAGTGTTGCATATGAGTCTCGGCATGAAATTCTTGATTTATACCCACTTGAAATTTTAGACTACACCGCGGTGATTTAATTCTTACACACCTCCTGTTTAGAGTAGATCTCGCTGAACAGTTCTTCGTCATAGCGAACAATGACGGCCGGCGATGACATAGCAGGAAGTTTTCAAGCTCCGTCCTCAGCCCTTTTTTAGGCAGCAGTTATTTTCTTACAGGGTTATTGACCTTTGGAACAGTCTTCCTCCTGAGATCGTTAGCAGCGCTTCTAGCCATCGTGTTAAAACATTTCATTTTCGAACAACTTTATTGTGCAAGTAATCTGACCTTGTTTCTGGTATTTACTGTAATCCCCAAGAACGGTCCGACAGTCTGTTTTCGATTACTGCCTTTCACATCAACAGACGCCCGCTTGACGTTGAGCAAGAAAAACTGACTGGATCCGGGAACCTTGGGCCCCTGCCTTGAACCCGTGTATCAATCGCTGAATCGCTTGGGGGATTGAGGATAGGT
>JTDE01022187.1:0-26605 GCA_014338405.1 Paragonimus skrjabini miyazakii
CAATAGGTTGTCAAGTTCGAGGCGAGATTGCAGCTTGCGAAGCGATATACTAGGCAATTACATTCTCTTCTCGCGCACAATAGACAAAGGAAATGTCTGTAAAACTGTTCATGAAACAAGTATGAGATTAACAACCACTTAATGGAAGAAATTTAAATTTGAGCAAGCAGCAGCAAGAACAGCGTTTGACATATCCCGAAAAAGTACATCGATTCGTCTTCATTAGTTAGCAAGAGAATTTTTTACACCGACGAGAGCGCCATTTTGAATGTCATAATCTATAGTCGCCGAAAGATCTTGAACAAGGTTTTAAGAACGATAAATAGTAAGTTACCATTCCGGTTGTTTCGGTCCAACCTGCGTTCATGTCCACACCCAAAACAGAGTTGTATGTTCTAAACATGCGCGCATCGATGCGAATCATATCAATGCTGCGATCCATTTCATCGCGTTTGACCACTCAACTCGTGCTACTTATGAGTAGTTCGAAATTATGTAAAAAATGACCGAATGACCACTTAAAAAGATTTTCATCAGACATCTGTTATAAACGTGAGGCTGTCACGCACTACTACAAGCAAGGTCTAAGATGTTACAGAAACATCAAAGGAAGCTACAAACAAAAGCAACCCACAAGGCAGTCGGAAAATGGTCACCGGATTCTGTGAAATGACGCAACAGCTACTGTAATTTAGTTGTTGGTGTGGAATAGTTGTCGGTTGATTCACGAGCTAACTCGAACGACTATTACATCTCTGTATCTGAAATATAAATTACATGTTTCAGAACAAAATCTACAGGCAAACAGATAGATCGGTGATGATTAGCTTGTAAAAAACCTTTCCGCCTGAGGTTACATAATTTAAATTTGAAAGTGGGACCGCCAAGTTTTCGAAAGAAATCCTAGGATGAAACAGGTTAACGACATATTTGTTGTTGCGAACAATGACAGCCTCAAACGTTACAAGTGATCGTTATTTTACGGATAAGTTATGTGAAAGGTTTAGTAAATTAGAAGAAACTCAACTGCGGACAAAATGGTGGTCAGCCGGATGCGAACAAACGGATTGATCGATAAATCCCGATCAAAAGCATCGCGACTATCGATTAAAACACGGTCTTATGTGGATATTGTTCGGCAGCACTATTCGCACTGGCTCAACGGACGAGCTGGGAGATGAACTGAATAGTGTTTTGATACGTTCAAGGAAAATATCTAGGTAAAACGTCAATAATGTAAGATCGACAGGAGCTTCTACTTGATCATCAACTTAAAAAAAGCAGATGACGGGAACCGACTGACTATCGAGCTAAAGGTGATAGTTTACATGTTAACTAAGCTGAAACGTGATAAAGCGGCTGAACTAGACAGTGTTTCGTTAGCCGCATGTACTGAATATTCACCTTCAGTGGCTATTTTGTTCTCGAGCACCATATATGACCGAAATATCGCACAGTTGGAGAAATGTTCGCACTACACGATTCCCAAAAAATCGAAATTTTGCCCTATTACCAGCTAATCAACCCATCCAAATGTTGCTGAAAATAATCTTCTCAAAAATAAACCAGAAGTGAGACATAATATAGTTATAAAACAAACCGCTTACGTAATTTACTCCGTTTCCGTTTTGCTTGATTAACAACGTGAAGACGACTGGTTATACTTTTACATTTCAACAATGCATTTGACATCCCAGATGGATCTGCTTCTTTAGGGCTTCGTCAGCGATTGCAATCATGTCTAGATGAAGCATGTCAGATACTACTTCGACAATCGAATGCAATTTATCTCCATGCTCAGTAGTATATCGTGCTTGACTTCATATAATGACGCCGCGCACCAAGTGAACATACTCTCAAAATGATTTTAAGTTTTGTTCGCATCTAAGAAAACACGTAACTTCTAGTTTTGGGTTGCGTAAATAAAAATAACGAAAGCATTAGACATGTCAAGATGCCATTACTGAGCTAGTGCGTCGGTCAAGACTCAGAAAATGAACCCACCAAATTGTCATGAAGAAAACTGCTTTGACCATCAAGGCAGTCTGAAATTAATGTACATAAGTGTCATCCCTATGTTTATGGGGATATCAACCTATGGTGACACGATTCACAGTCAAGTATTATGGTTATAAACTATCCCTTAGCTCAGTTTACATCGATAAACCCTACCAGAGTTCGATGTCTCAAATTTTTCGTTTAGCATTCATCACTTTCCCACGCACCCGTGGACTTAACTGAGTGTTTGTTCAGCGTTGTGAGTTTCACACTGATTACCCGGTTCTCTCGTTGCGATTGTCTGCTTTTCGATAACAGACATTAGGCTTACAAGATGTTCTCTTACGTGGCGTTTGCTTATCTGAACTAGTTCAGTTCCCCTCTACTAAACAGTTTTCAGTTTTGAACAATTACACCCACTCCATATCGGACTTATTCCACGTTCCTTATCACAAACTTGTGGGATGTTTTAGACAATATTTGCGCAGACGTCTGCACACTAGATGTCGATCCTCCTGTATTTTCTCCGTCTTATTTGCGATGCACAGATTTAGTATTTTCGAAAAGACTACTCGAGAAATGTAGCAGATCAATACGCCAATGCTTACACAAGATATCTTTTTCTTCTATACGCATATATGCAGATTCATTTCCAGTTCATTGAACAAATAGAAATTAGCCAATCACATGAAATAAAAGTTTATTGGACTTGGCAATTATCCTTCTTCGTTCATTGAAAATCTGGTTAAATGGTTCAACAGCAATTGGTAAAACGGGACGCTCCCAAACAGACGGTGGCCTCAACTCTTCCCAGTAACGGAGATTATACCATTTGGTATAGAGATTTGCGGATATCAACCAGAAAAACGGATTCGTCTTAAGATAAGCACCTTTTAATAGCTGTTCACTAAGTTATTTCTGTGGATTTTTTCAGATTTCAAGACTTCTAGCTGGACGGAATTATCTGCTTCCCAAACAGTATCTACCAAAGTGAACCTAAGTAGGCAGCTTTTTGCAGTTGAAAAAACCGGCGTCAGCTGCAGATTAAAAACGGAGAACGTGCTAAGCTGGGTCGACCGCCAGGTTATGCAACAAACCGACAAACTGTCGAACATCGACGCGACCACCTACGTCATCGAATGCACAGCATCCCGAAATAACCGCGCACAGGGTCATCCATACGACAGCCAATCAAGGTCCTCTTCAGTACGCCGAAGCGACAGTGATCATAAACACAAGAATAGTTTGTGCAAACAAACGGAAACGCTGATTATCCCTTGAATTCCCCGACAGCAGAAGGAGAGAGGGACTATGCGCCAGCAGAGGGTCAATATATTATTTTGGCTGAATAATTGGCTTGTAATCAACTATATCAACTTATCCGTTTGCCAAGAGTTCATCGAAAGAAGCACAGGTTGCCGTCGTATGATATCGATAACCATCCGTGCTTACATCATCATAGCAGCCATGAGCCTGACCAGAGTGTACTGTGGCTGGGGCTGCCGCTCACCTCAACAGTGACGTGGAATAACCTAGAAGAAAACGCCACTAAGGAGGTTGAAAATTAATAAAAGAAGACTAAGCGAACTAAGTGTGGTTACAGGTAGGCCATTGACTGCGATAAATCGTCAACTCGGATAGCGTCTCTAACCAGCGGTTTGGGTGATCACGAAGGCCCCATCAAGGCAGGCGATACCCACCCATTTTGTTCAACGGAGCAGTCAAGGTCTTCATATTTCGTGACCACATTGTTGCTTAACCAACAATTGTTGTTGGCCTCAGTATATAATGCCCGATACGGTAAACGATCAGATGGCATATGGAGTAAGTGACCCAACCATCGCAAACTATGCAACGTGAATAATTGACCAATTGATCGCGTATAACGAGCGTTCCGGAATACGCGCCAGCGAACTGCCACATTGCTCAAGCGATCAGTCCACTTAATATGGGCCAATAGGCGGAGACAACGATGGTCAAACACAGCAAGCCTGTTGACACCTTCCTTGTGAACAGACCACGTTTCCGAACCATAGATCAGAACAGAACGTACGCAAGCATTATATACTCGTCCTTTCAGCGACAATCGAACGTTGTTCCGACGCCACAGATGATGTAGTCAAACGAAGGCAACTCGTGCCTTTGCTATCCTCGCTGATATCTCATCAGCAACAATACAGGTTGACGACAGTGAAAGTGTCGACAATCTCAAGCGGATTACCTACAATGAAGAATTTAGGAGTCGAAATGCCCCAGTCTTGAAGCAGCACTTTGCGATTTGAAGGTGCTAAGCGCATTCCACATAAACCAGTCCGGTCATTCATCTTGTCCAGCATGGTCTGCATGTTTTCGGCAGAGAGGCTAAGTAAGACAATGTCGTCCGCATACTCCAGATCGGTCAATCTAGTGCCAGGAAGAAGTTCAACACCAAGTCCACTGGATTCCCGAAGCGCACCCCCCAGAATGTCGTCCATGACCAAATTGAACAGCAAGGCGGAAATCGGACACCCCTGACGAACACCACTAGAAGTGATGAATGCCCGAGACAGTTGTCCATAAACTCTCACCCTGCTTGCAGAGTGAACATACAGTGATCTCAATAGATTCTCTCCCTTGCGAAGGAGACAGCTCCAGAGAAAGTTACGAGCAACTGAGTCGAAAGCAGCGTTTAGCTCCAAAATGACCACGAATGTCAGCTGTCTGTAACAGTGCCGATATTCCAGAATCCATCGCAAGGCAAAAACGTGATCAATGCAGCCCCGACCGGATCAGAATCCTGCCTGTTCTTCGCGTATCTGACTCTCTCTGGGCTTAGTGAGCCGAAGTAGAATGAGGCCAGTGAGTAACTTTGACACAACAGACACTAAACTGACGCCTCTGTGGTCGTCACATAGACTTCGGGTCCCATTTTTGAAAACGGAAATTACTGTTGACAGGCACCAATTACGAGGTACTTCTTCAGTTTCCCAGACCGTCTGGAGGAGTTTTGTCAGTTCCGATGCCAACATCTCGCTACCATCCTTGAAAAGAGGAGGAGGTCTGGACCAGGAGCCTTATTACGCTTCAATAACTTGAGCTCCAGGACCAATTCCGCTTTCGACGGAGGACTGTCTGAAATGCAATAACTGACCAATCGGGTCCCGTCAACCACATGGTTTGGTTGAGGCTAACTGAACTGCTCTTCAAAATGTTCAGCCCACCTATCAAGTCGGTGCGATAGAATGGTGATAAGTGAACCATCTTTCTCACATATGGTCTCACTCACATTAACTCGACGCCCAGCACAACCACTATTGTATCGCCGCCTTCGTTACGCGCTCAGTCGCTTGACCCAAAACCGAAAAATGAGAAGAGACGAGGCAACACCGTTTATTGGAAGGGCGATACAAAAGCCACAGAAGCTCTAAATTCATAGAACAAAACGATTGCCATAGATGGCTGACAGACACAGAACGAATCAAATTAAATAGTCATATATAGCAATCAGGGTGTCAGAGCAAATCACTTTACAGGGGACATCAAAAAGTAACGCGAGAAAACAGTTCAGAGAGCGCACAGGCATTCGACCGCACGGCTGCAATCTGATTGGCTGAACGGAACCATAACATCACCCACGACCATACCATCCGAGCTTAGCCGGCTGATCGATGTGGCGTGATGCATCCTGGCTATTTCGTTAGGAGATGCGCCCCCTAACAACCACGAACCAGAGAGAAAAGCCTTCTGCTACTCCCAGATGAAAAGGCTGTTTCCATCTCTTTCGATTGCTCGACCAATTAGTGCTCACAGTCTTTGCACAAGCAAGGTCCGGAGAAAGACGACCAAATTGAGCATTAAAATCGCCCGCTAGTACGATGATGTCTGAGTGTTTAGTTTGCCTCAGAAGGTCAACGAGAGCGTCATAGAACGCATCCTTGGTAGCATCCGAACAGCTGTCCGTTGGGGCGTACGCGGATATAACGAATACACAACGCCTTTCTGATTTGTGTCGACAGACTTTAATCGACGTATTGAGTCTGACAGAGCACAAGCGACTGTTCACTGGGATCCAATCGAGCGAACATTGCTCTGCTCTTGAACTCAGTGCGATTCCCACTCCAGCTTGACCGCGAGATCCAGCCTCAGCGTCACCAGAAACCCTGAGATAGAAGCGCTTGGATCGACAGTTTTCTAGAGGTGAGCTCAAGTGGATAACCGTGCTAGAGTCGTAGACTCGCGTCTCCGACACACAGCACACATCAAGCTCCAGACTTGAGAGAGTCCTTGCCAGAGCAGCTTGCTGACCGACTTGTCGGATAGTGCGGATATTGAAGGCGCCAATGTTTACCAGTTGTCTTGGCCTCAGAAAACAGTTATCACCCGAAGACACATGGAAGGCAGAAGAAATGGATGGTAAGATAGCAGGAGAAGGTCGAGATCGGTTAGTAATGTCACTGTCGAGAGAACGATAACTTGTGATACTTCCCGGTCGTTTATACCGCGGAAGGTGGTTGACTTGAGGGACCCCACTCCGACTCAAAAGTGTGACCTGCGAGACAACATAATAAAGGGTTTTCTTGGGGGATCGTACCTGGAGCCAATGACTGAAGATTCTGACCCACTTGGCAGCGAGGGGCTTGCCTAGCCCGAGGGCGCAGTGAATAAGAGATTGATATCTGATCCTTAGCATTAATGCGCGCAGTGGATGTAGTGGAAGCTACATTCGGCTTTTGGGAGATATCAGACGTTTTTCGACAGTACTGGATAATACGCCGGAGGTCATAGTCAACCGTTGGGCGATCAGAGTGCTCTTTGTCTGAAGGTACCTTTTCTAATCCACTTCCTGCAACCATAACAATAGTTCTGTTGTATGCTCATAGGATCGTGCCCCGCTACCTAAGCACTCCTACGCGGTCAGTAGTGCGACATACAATCCTATGAGTGTAACTGCTTTTCGTCTGACTGCTCCCCTTTGACCTGTTTGACGAGGCTGCACCTGGAAGGACCGGAGTCCTAGTCAGCATACCCCGCCGGATCAAAACAGCACACAAGCCCGATCATCTGGTCAAGGTGATAGTATAGGTCAGGATCCATGTTTTTTTTAACAACCTCATCATTGGGAAGGAATGCTTTGCGGCATAAATATCGCAAATGCAACAGTAAGTACAGTATACTTCTGTTTGTAAACATAAAAACGTGGTAAAAACAACGTACGCCCTTGAAAGTGGCTTGCACATCTATCCCCCACAAGCGAGATAGAAACGAATGTGATACGTTTAATTCGGGTTACCAGCTTATACATCACAATGTCAGTTGCCATAGATAACTATGGTAAAATAAAACCTATATACTGCAAGGTCGCACAACCACAGACGATAGCCGAGTCAACTTGGCTCGAACCAGTTTACCTGACAAGCTATTGTCCTTAGTCTCGAGTTACTTCCATGAAGCAGTGCTAACTGCCGAACAACAGTAAAATTAATAACTGAACCTAAGTTCACAGGTCGTGGGTCACACCACTTACATGTGCACCTCAACGTGGTAAAACGGCGTGGCTACCTCCAAATGGAGGAGGTTTCGCTTCCATCGAAAGCTGACGTCTGATTCGTTTAGTTGTGAGACCAGTGTCTACACCATCACTCTATTGACTGGGTCATCACAACTACACGGTGATCCACAACCACTTGTAATTAATGCTCAGATTGTGCGACTGTCACGGGAAGAGAGTCAGTGTTCAGCAAACCGCAATCTATAAACTCTTGATAAAGAACCTTCAGTTAGGTTGAAATATTAGTTGTAGCATGCTGATTAAAAATGAATAGTTGAACATTCAGATTATTGCACGTGGGTGATGTTTAATCCATACCCATCAAGATCACCAACGTCTAGTCAGTAGACCACGTTTGCTTTCAAATGGGATTATCGCCGATAGTTCTAACTTAATATGTAGACAACGGAACCAGATCCGATATTCAGTCAACCGATGAAGCACACCAGTTTCCCACACGATAAAATCGATAAGTGTAAAACAAGCTTTACAGTCAATGATTGAGGTGTATCGAGTACAAAAGTACTGTACAATTGAGACTTAGAAGTAGACGATTACCACTGACTCACTGGCGCGCATGGAATAAGTCGACATTTAGCAAATAACAGTCTGGGGGTCAAAAATAGAACAAACGACTTCTGATTCGACAACAGAGAACCGAAAGTCAAATTCAACCCAGTGGACATGTTGGACTGAGCTGAGCGCTCGAAGGGGGAATCAACACAGTAGCCCAAGCCAATTTCCACGGTGCCGGCATCTGACCATCGTCCAGCAGACAATTCTAAATGAGCTCGCAGTTCTATACGATCCACACCGCTTGTCAAAGCTGACTGCGAAGACTCGTCATGGGTGTTGGTGAGATCATCATCCAGTAGATGCCATGATGAGGATGGAGGCCACCATTTGTGAAGCCCGGTGGCAGGTGAGTTCCCACTCCTATCTGTGTGCAAGTGATCCGGACGACGAAAGAGGACACACACGTGTTCTCTATTAAGATGAAAGAATAAAAATTATAACCACAATTAGCGGAGAAACAACAAAAATTGTGTCAGATTAAATAATTCACCCAGAAATCAATAAACTGGATCGATATTTCAGCACACGAGTCGATGAAGCCGAATGACCTTGTCACTAACTGTCTGCAAACCAGGTGATCAGAAATAGTCGAAAAACATCGCGGTAGCAACCGCTAAAAGGTTAGTGAATCCAGGCCCAGTTATTCTAAAATACAACTCAACATATCGTTCTGTTTCGCACAATAAACGTCAGTGAATTTATCATTGACAGCGATACACACGCTCATCTGTCAATAAAGCAACTGGGGGTTCCAGTTTACAGATAAAAAGAAAGAAAAAACAGAAGGTAATTAGTGGAATCCCTAATGTTTAAACTCAAACAAACAGGAAACTGTTTACAGCACGTGAATGAGTAACTCAGTCGCAGGTACGGAAACGGAGATATCGACAAAATGGGTAGACATTTTGTAGCCTTCGTTGCCTTGCTTCATCGGTTGTTCCTACTTCACACATGAGTCAATTAAACAAGCATATACATGCCACTGAATCCGGTTAGCGGCCATCTCTCCTAATTTCACCGACAACAGGCTCATTGCCTGGGTGAACATGATCGACAGTTCGTGACTTATCAATGAACGCTTTTCTATCCATTTAACTTGCCATCAGATGATTATACCATAGCCTATACAAGGGAGATAAGAGCACTGAAATGAACGCACAGTGTGATAACCGCTAAATTGGTACTCATAACAGATAACCAAACCATTCAGAACTATGCAGTTTTAGGAGTTGGATAAGTAAGCTTGTTTCAGTTGCACAACCAAAAATCTGGCTCCAAACATCGCGTACTAATATCGGATGAGTGCATTCGAATTAATACATCGCTGAGCAAACAGATCAACAGGTTTGATCTACTAGACCCTTAGTCTAGATTCACAGACGTGGAACAAAACCATCAGAGTTTACGTAAGACACTTTTGTAATGCCCCGCAGCAAGTGAAGTTGAGAACAACTGCTCTGAACTTAAAAATGAGAGCTTCAAATCGAATTTCCACAACCATCACTCGTAAATTAACTTCCTAAATAGAAAAATGGATCAACACCATCGATACTTTCATTGTGCAGCCGAAGTTTATTGTCATCTTCGCAGTCTTGTAAAAAGAACGCCTTGTAAAACGTACCCTAAAAGGGTTGTGAAGATTAATCAATACTGTCTAACATCTACACATTAAAATTCGTCAAAATACTTTATACCAATCATCATCAAAATGAATAAAACGTTAACGCTCACATAGACTTAGAGAACACAGCATGAAAACAACACAGATTACGTGTTGCTCCGAGTCGACTGAGTATACATTATCGACGAGTTGTAGGGGATTTTGCTTAAAATAAATTGAACAATACTCACAATTGATCACAGGCTTTGCATTTTCATAGGCTTTTTAATCATTCCCTTTCAAGGTGATTGAGCAATTTGTGCATAATTCACAAGAAAATGTAGCTCAGTATTTGTATATGATAATCCAGTCGTGTCTAAGGTAAGGTAATTGCCGCAGTGGTCAACACGGATGTCTCATGAAAGCGTGGCCGGAGTTCTAATCCGACTGTGACAAGGATATGTCTTGTTGACGAACCCTAACAAGAGCGAAACTCCAGTATGGTGCTTCTTCTCAAAATGGACTGACTGAAAAGTCTACGGGAATGCGATAGCTGCGGTCAATTTTTAGGACAAAATTAATTCGAACCTCGGCAATAGTCCAACCAGGCTTGTCAAAATGGTGTTACTAAATGGGTAGGTAAAATTCTATGTGTAGGTAGTGTCAAATTACACAAATGTCAAAAGTGTACACAATACAGGACATATACTATATTTTAGTGTGTGCGTCAAATGAAGAGTCCGATACTGTTAGTGTTGCGTTGGTCCATTATAACCTGTAATTTCCGCGCTATCAGGATAATATGCTCTAGCATATCTGTTCGTGATTGTGCGTTGAACATACTCCCAGGAGTGTACAAATCTTGGTACAAGTGACATCCATTTTGTTGTAAATAGAACGTTTACTACCGCACTTTCATTTATGAACTTTTGGCACAAATACTTTCTGCTATTCAACCACCACAGACATTACTTTCAGACGCAACTTTGAAGCAAACTGCATGGCCTTTCTTTGTAATATACAAAATCAGATATAGTGGTTGTGAATCAGGCATGTTCAAATAAGTGTCAATCATAGAATCCAGGATAATCGTTCATATTCCTTTAAAACAAGTACTGTCTGAAGATCAGTGCCAACTCGAGCCATCATCAACATCCTCTGGCAATACCAATTTAGCACAAAATGTCAATATATCATCTGACTTGCAAATATACAGTGTGATGAGTGATTACATGAGATCGCCACTGCCCTCCAACGTCGTTTAGCGATTAGATAGAATTGACAGAAATTACATAGATCAGCACACGTACGCACAAACAACGTGAATGGGTTTGCTAGCTGGTCGCATGTGTTACAGCAGATTATGGCATCAGACCGTTATAAATTAGTATACACTTACTACAGGAATTAAAGAAATAGCAGATGACCGCAATGAGGACAATGAACATTAAGTCACGAGTACACAAATGCATGGGTGGTTTGAAAAGAAGGAAAATCAAGGAGATGAAGACTTTGAAAAGAAGCGGAATTCATGGACGAAAGTGTTAGGATCAAGGGGAACGTGTTCAAGGTGTTGATTAGTTCCGTGTGAAAACAACGTACTCAGTGAACAGTTAATGAGGAACAATTAGGAGTTCAGTGGGCAATGTATTAAATGGGTGGGAATAAGAGGTACAAATTCGGGGCGTCCATATCGAATTAAGTAAAACGGAGGTAGAGAACCAGGAAACAAGAAAGAAGAATGTTTTTGGATAAGACCTAAACAGCTCGAACACCTATTCATCTGCACTGTCAGCCTGTAATAATATGTACGGCAGTCGGAGAGGTTAAGGAAGAAACAAACAGACGGACGCATGGTATCCACGTTAATATGTACTGGAATAGATACTTGGCAGACAAACTGTAAAGAATCGACCGTTTTGGAACTGTTTGGCACATGCCAACAAACATTCACGTACCTTCAAGTCAACTACACACTAAGCTCCAAGTGCTTATACCAGCAAACTGGGAGGGACTACAGTAATCACGCCAATACGATGAAGCAGATGCTGAAGCAGCGTTCGTCATTCAGCCTTCACTGCCTGTTTGTCTGGATGACACTTAAGATGCTTTAACTTCATATCAAAGGAGAACATTGGTGTTCAATGGTAAACACCTATTCGGTTCACTCACATCTTGATACATTAGATTTTGAGTACTGCTATAAAGCGTATCATCAATCGGCCGGCTCACTCACGCTGAGGATGAGTTGTATTGGTGCGATTGAAAAGTATATACCACAAGTTCGGGAATCACTCACTGGTTAGCTATCCGGATTGCCTAACCAAGTTGTTGGCTTTTTAGTGACCCACGGGTCATCCAAGGATCCGCGTCGTTTATTCCTTTTGTTCTGGAACTACTCGGCGCAGTTATCTCATCGATTCTGCGCTCTACCAATGACAAAACTCTGGCGAGTTTCAGAGTGGCAAGAAGATGTGAAAACCTTACAGAACGTGTTGAACCGTCTAAACTGGTGGTTCACAAAAGATAACTTGCCGTTCAATGTCAACGATTGTAAAGCTATGAACAATCGTCAGTAAGCCACTTGCAGTATGTAGTTTTAGCACCGATTGTAATTTAGTTATTCAATTAAAAGGTGTAGACAACTTGATGTAGAAAATTAGAAAACAAACATAGGGTCTGTGTGTGTAGGATGCCCTAGATCATCGATTTCTTTTTATTCATGATTGCTTAACACTTAAATATCAATGCCAACCACTGATTCGGCGTTGACGATGGGAATTGCTAGGGTTACGGTAAAGTTAATTCTAGGAACATGAGTACAAAGTCAGATTGGACACATTTTATGTCATGCATGAGATACGGTCCAGCTGAACAATTTTCTCGCCTTCATATAACACTCAGGGTCATAAATGGACAGTTTTTTGCTAAGCTTACTGGATCAGGGGGTTACGGTAAATACATATAGTATTGGCAGACCACCACCTTCGCTGTCATGTTGTTCGTGTGTCAGACAGGACTAGCTGGAATCTATCATATTCAGTCGGCAAATATGTTCGAACTGATGGTGGACACAAACAGAAAGGTGATGCTAACGGGAATTGTAATACAAATACAGACCGGACTGGTTCCAACAACGAGACTCAAAGAACTCTACAAGTAGTCTCAAGTGTCACATGACCACAGGAAGTGGTCTGGTATTTAATCTGAATACTAAACCTATTCAGGCGTTGAACAAACTGATCAATTCTGCACTATTGTATGAGCAGTCATATTGTACCGTCGCGAAACCTGGTCCGTCAGCGCAGAGGATGTTCACATAATGCCCACTTTCGGTCAATGATGCGTCCCATGCAGTAGCAACGTACGGTGAGACCACCGAGGTAGTATCTACGAAGTTTGTCATCAAGCCTTCGGGACGCCCAAACGCTGCCGACCACTGAGCATTGTGATCACGTTTCGCAGGTTTCGTTGATTTGGTCATGTCTTATGAATGCCAACTCACGGTTTGCCACACCGTGATTTGTTTGCGAGTGGTGGGTTAGGGTGGAATCGGCAACTTCGTGGCCAGCGGTTCGGGGGCATGGAACCATTGACATCGAACCTTCTTTCAGTACAGCGTTCCCGGTTTTCTAAATGAGGCTCGAAGAGTGTTCATAGTATTCCCTAAACCCAATGGGGAGAAAACACTACGTTTCCATCTTCAGCACCACACTGAGTTTGCCGCCATACAAAGTCGCCTGCTATATGGACGTTATCAAACAGCTTAAGGCTGGAGATAGGCAATCTCAATGCCCCGTTCGTAGTGAATGAACGGTAGATCACAACGACAACATACTGAAATGCCATTGGGCAAACGGTCATAGGATTGACCATAAGGCTCAATCAGGGCATAACACGAGTTAAATGCATGTGGATGTGGATATTCCAGGCTTCCATTCAGCTGAGAAGCGTGTTCGAAGGCATCTGTTCGAAAATTAAGCCAGTGGATTAGGCAGCCCTTCATACAAATAAAAACCACTACCGATCTTCAGTCTCATCAAGTACACTAACAAAGCGGCTGATTTCATGTACCAACCCACTGATTTCCCTAAAGATTAGCATAAATGTAGGCCCTATTTGACCTGATGTAAAAGTAGTCCCCTATTTCAGTGGTGCAAATAACATTCAGCTGCATGACGCAAACTAACTAGGTAGTAAGCAGCTTGCTTCATGGCGGACGAACAGATTACATCTTTTCACAATCTACCAAATCAGCCCTGTTGCATGTCATTCGCGATAGAAAAGCAATGACATAAGACATCAGTGAAAATAAAAACCAAAAGAAATACCTCGCCTCATCCAGTTTCACTCCAATCATTATGGCTCGGATGCGAATGGACACAGTTGCCATTGTAGCAGTGAAGCGCACTTCCGGGATAGCATTAGTTGTGGTGACAGTCGGTTGACAACTTTGCGCGATTCTGTTGGGAATCTCCCAGCCGCCTTCGTCCACCTCATCATTCAGTTTGGTCGAGATGATGGCCGGTATTCGTGGATAGCCGGGAGCCACATCCGAGGTCATTGAAGAGCCCACAGTACTTGGCTGCACCAGGATCACACAGACTGGAAAAAGACGCTTAGCAGATGCCAAAAGGGCAAGGGAGGAGTCATATGAGTCTGGGCTGTCAGCGAATAGGTGTTTGGGTGTAGTGGATGATGACTCCGAGTCGTTGATCAGGACCATAAGTAAGGATGTGATGGCATCAAATGAACGAGAAACGAGTGTCGGATTGCAACACCCTTCGAGACGAACGGTTTTTATGAGACACAACACTTGTTCAGCCAATGTGAGAACCAGGTCACTCTCCACTGCCGTTTTCCCAATGAATAAATGTTGTGCCTGATTAATTGGTTCAATACAAAGGAGAAAACCACAGATAACATAGCAAAACGAACGGAGCATTTTGTAAGATTCAGGAGAGAGAATCCCACGCTACTGTTCAGGGCAGCTGTAATAAGTCTTGATTGTACGCTACGTATAAACAACCCAGTTCTGAGGGCATAAAAATGGTCAAGAAGATCAGCGACAACGTGGATGAAACTATAAACAAAAGGTGAGGTTACAAATAAACAGAAGAAAGACCACTGAAAACGCAATACATTTAACAGTAACGAACGAAACGACAAAAAGTTGTAACAGCATCAGAGAGAGGTAAACCCGGCAAAATTGTGATATGATGGGTTTCTAAATCATGCACACAAACAGTAGAGAACGACATAAACGTTCATGATTGATCGGGCACGGTTTAATCAACGCTATGCAGACTGATTAGCCTGTCTGAATACTAGATAAAAAGACCCAAAATTCCAAAAAGCAACGACATTATCAAATGAGTTCATTGCATGAGTAACTTAATGGTGCGTCCACGTACATTCGGGAAAGTCAACTTTCGCTATCGGCGAACAACGGCCATTTTTTAAGAGCTACAAATATCAAGGGAGTGTCCATCTCGTCATCGCTAGCATCAGTTGGAAGAAAACAGTAAAAGTGATTAAGCGATTGTGGGTCAGAAAAGCCTTGACCTCCGTGCTAAAGAAAACCACAAGGTACTACCCGCCAGGTTGAAAACAGTGCTGGTTAAAAACGCCATCAAGCATGACAGGGTATCATTGGTCTTTTGTTTTTCTCGTGTATCTTTCATCTGTAAGTTTGTGAATTAATGATAACAACGAACGCAGCGCGAACTTCAGTACTAATCAGCGATGAACAAGGCTAAAAGGGGATATATAACGACAACCCACCGCCTTCCTCACCATCACTCAAATAGAACTGTGCATTGTCCTCCTCATTCTCCAGAGAGGAGTAACTTCCGACGAGTCGACAATGAAGTGACAAAACGTTCGATTATTGATCTCCTTCGCATGCGGAATATACGTAGTACGCTTATGTCTTCCATTCACTGTGGAACATCAACTAAAATCCTTTTAGTATGTTTGATCCTTAGCCGTACTCAACCTTAGTTGCCATGATGAACATCGTGTTTTCATCAGGTTGCAAATATTCTTCTAACTCAAGTTGATACAGCTCAATTACATTGAAACACTACTTTAGCACAGTCAAAAGTAGCTGAATGTACATATCTTAGGAATCTACCTTTGGCTACTTCGGAAACCAGTCATTCTTCCTCAAGAAGCAACCACGCATGCCCATATAGTCATCTTGTGGTTGTAAAAGAATACAGCTCATTGTAAATTTATTAATTAATATATGTACATACAACCTATTAATTCACTCACTCTCAGCACCATGTGCAGAGCTTTGGTAAGCAATCTGGAAGGCTGACAACCGGTAGAAGGTACAGTCTGTGATGGATTGTCCAATGAAACTGACTTCAACCCATGTGAGAGGAGCGCCGGACGACTGATAGATTCCAACACGACAGACAACAGGCACCAACCGGAAGCGGCCAAGAGAATTACCCACTGGACAAGGCCATCTAATTGGCCAACACGGTCCAGGCGTTGGACACTGGTACGTAAATCTGTGAACACCAAGCGTGAGTACAACGACAACTTTTGCCGGATTAGCGTCTCATGCGGGAAGCATCTGAAAAAAATTGATAAATGATTAATGGTAACATACGATTTTGCAACATGTGGATGCTTCAAACGACCAGCAAAAATGTCAATTGTAAAGGTAGAAAATAAGTTAAGAACGCATTCCCCGATGTTACGCTGCCTGTTTAAAAAACTTGGTCAGGGCGATATATATTAAAAGCTCTGCCCCAATCAGTCACATACGTGGATTTATACATTATTTTGCAGAACAAGTCGAACGCAACCATATTTTCCCAGCTAGATACACATACAACACCGTGACCATCGAGGAAACATGAACGAAAAAGAACCGAGGCATAGTGATCAACTCATCTTATGTAGTACACTGTGTCACCTCTACTTACAGAGTACACTCGTCGTACATTACGTCAGCCAGACAAGCACTGAGAAACCAATATTATAAGAAGGTTCACCATGAAGTACCGGTATAAAACAAACCATGGTGTCAATGGTTCCAAAGTGACTCACATCTGAGAACAAAACAAAGTGAAAAGTTGTTCAGAATGCTTGTGTAGCAAACCACTTCACGAGTATACACAAACCCGATCGCTGTCAATCTTCCCTTCTCGATACGTTTATCTTGTCCCCGTAAGACTCCAGCAGAGCTTCGTTGTTAATATCCTTCAAATGTATATCCCTCTGCCAGGGTTACGTTCAGATGTAGAGTTATTTTCCCTTCATCACTAAGTAAGTAAGTCTTAGTACACTCAAGACTGTCAGACCTACTACCCCGAAGGCGGTTGAAAAGTATACATCAAAAGTTTGTGTATATGATGGCATCTGGCAGGTTATGTTTGAACTGCGAGTTTATAAGCAGCACAATCGTTTACAAAAATTGTGAAACGTATGCAACACATAATTGGTGTACACAATATACCTTGAGGAACCAGGTAGGTGATAAATATGAGTATCTATCGCAGGTATCACTTTTAAACTGTTTCGAAACAAAGTAAATATAAGCAGTGTATTATTCGACGCAAGATGGAACGTTGCATAAAACAAGGTTACTACATGTAATGTTGAAGCGGTGATTTTCATAGACCAGAATACTGTTTGCCAAAAATGTCTCGCAACTTACTCTGATAAATTTCGTATTGTTACTATCATTAGCGTGGCACCGAGTATGGTGTAACGATCTCATACACACAGCGAATCGATAAACGTGCTAAATTTCAAGACTCATTTCTCGGTAAGAGATAACTAGGTACGCTTCCCGAAACTGCCACATCCTATGATGCTGTTGGGGAGTCCGTTATTTTCCATCCCAAATCGCCTACTTCCTCGAGAAAAACGATTAGTCCAGTCAGAATGAGCGGAACTGTTCAGAACGGTCGAGAGGTAACCTTGGCTAATTTTTTTACCTGTCCGACCTTTATTCTTCCACGTCCATTGATGGATTAGTGATCTCTACTATTATCTTCGGTAAATGTCCTTCCATTATGCGATTCGAGAATGCTTTTAGGTCACTATGCAAATTGTAATTTTCTCATTGTCGCACACGTTTTTTGGGCGGAACAAACTTGTTTTTTGCACGCGTCTTTTGGTTTGTCTTGGAAGCAATTAAGGAGACAGTCGCGACATTTTCGGGACCGAGATTTTCCGTTTTAATTATTACGAGGGCTAGTGAAAAAGTTATTTCACAGAGCCAGAATGATTTGCACTGCAGATCGATTAGAGAAAGAAGAAGAGTTTATTAGGAAAACGCTGGTGGATAACGGCTATCCTGAAAAGTTTGTGGATATCCACAGTAAGAAGAAAGAGCCAAAAGTGGTAAGCTGCAGTGCGCAGAAAAATAACATATTTCTGCAAATTCAATTCAAAGGTGACCACTTGATTAACAACATGAGTCACAAATTGATATCGGCGTTGCAACGCACCTACCCAGCGGCCCAACTACGCATCTTGCTAAGCACTAGGGGCTTGTCTCTTCATAGCGGCGATACACAATCAACCGATCATTCTGTCTCCCACGTAATCTACCAGTTCAATTGCAGTTGCAATGACGTCTACATAGGCAGGACAGATCGGCGTTTGCATCAACGTATGGCTGAGCACTTTCCTAAGTGGTTATCAACGGCAATATCAAAAAACGACCTATTGACGGTAACAAGCTCGAAGACCCCAGCTTCATCGATCGCCAAACACATTTTAGCAACCGGTCACCTAGTTGACCCTGTTAAATCGTTCAAGATATTGTTACATAATCGCAACCCGAAACTGTTAGCGATTACCGAGGCAATGCTCATCAAACAACATCGGCCAGTTTTGTGTGCGCAGAAGGCGCTGACGCAATCAATCTCCATGCCGTGGAATTGATTGAACTATTAGAACGTGAAAGGTCAGAACTATGTGGTTGGTTCGCTCAATTGTTGTTGCTATACGCAGTTTGTATAAGAATTGCTAGTTTTACGTTGGCGACTGATGAGAGTAAATCGAAATGTTAACATCTCGCGATATATGTCTTCTCTCTGTTTTGACTAAATGGATTAAGGGAACTCAATGTTTCAAATATTACATTTCTGTCCAGCGCATTACGATATCGAGGACGAACCATCGTATTTCTTTCGAGGGTTTACAACAGGTGCCTTCAAATTCATAAAAGTACTGAACAAGATTTGAAGTTAGATGTTGTGGGAAAAGGTCTGAATAAAGGAGCCAGTGACAGCAGTATAAGTGCGACATATGAGAGGACAGCTGGAACAAGATACTGTGAGGAAAACCTATTCGCTCTATCAGCTGTCTAAACGGCGATGCAAAAAACAACCCAACCGTGTACTCGTGCAGCGCCCGTTTAAGAAGGAACTTCGGGAATGAACAAGCAATCACATTGCCACATCTCCCATTAGTGGTCGGGTTTCCTGTTCAGTAACTGTCTAATCGGAATACACCTTGTGGCTGTATATGCACTGTTGACATCAACTAATGATGCACTCTGATTTCTGTAGTGCTGATGTAGCTGGATAAATGCACGTTCGAGTACTATGAATTGTAACTGCTCGTTGCAATCAGTCCGAGGTGTTCACCTCACTATTTAAGCAGAAGACCCTAGTTCAATTACAGTTCCTGTGGTTATTCGAAGTCTCGAATTTCGTATACTAGAAATCAGCGTTCAACCTGCAAGACAACAAATGAATCATCATACAAATCCGAGTGAAGTTGAGGAGTGAGTCGGGACGTTGGAACAGTATTGCAACGCTCCTCCCGATATGACGGAAAAGGCAATCAACATTCCGTAGCACAACCGATAGTCGTGAGCTGAAGAAGTAAACGCATCCGTACACCCCAACCTTCTCGCCATTCGATGAGCTGAACAAGTTAACGCTACAACATATACTTAAGGTTAATCTCCAGAATGTAGAGCATGAAACATCCGACGCAAGTGTACACAACAGGTGCCAGTTTTAGTGAGTTCATTTTGCGGTTACAAAGGAATACAGCTAGGTGATCGTCTAATCGCTGGGATCTGATGCCGAATTTAAAATAAACTGTGCATCAAGCAAGAGATGGTGATTGTAGTGGATGAGAACATTTGCAAACAAAAAGATGGGGTACATGCCCCTAATACCGAATCGTAATACGTCGCGAAGGCAACCTGCAGAATCTCATCATCATCATCATAACAGCCATGAGCCTGACCAAAAGGTACTGTGGCTCGGGCTGCCGTTCACCTCAACAGTGACGTGGAATATCCTAGAAGAAAACGTTACTAAGAAGGTTGAAAATTATTAAAACAAGACTAAGCGGAAGAACTAGAAATGGTATAGGTATAGGCACGCCATTGACTGCAACACATCGCCATCTCGGATAGCGTCTCTAACCAGCGGTTTGAGTGATCACGAGGACTCCAGCCAGGCAGCAGAATCTGGAGATAGTTCATACCGAAAGTGAATCAATCCAAAATCCTTTTAAGATGCAACATCAAAATTGAACAATTAACTACATTGTAAAATCTTCTTCCGAATCGTCGGGTCATATGTCTGGCACTGGACCAGACAGATCAGAAAACTTGCGGCTTCATGTAAGCTGTTTATCAGTCAATGATAAGCCCTTTTTCCATAACACTGACATCACTCTAAAAATGTGAGTTCCTGTAGGGCGAATTGTAACACCTCATCAATACTGTGAATTCAAAGTTACGTCCTTACTGCTTAAGCATGAACATCCAATTAAAAATCTGTTCGAAGTCCCTAAATCTGAGTATTACAGATTCTTATTAAGACGTCCTATAAGAAGTAGGTACACTGCACGGGATGGAGTACTGTCGCAGACAGAGCTGTTGGAGACCTAGGAGGCTAAGAATCCAATATAGCTGCTTACTGTTAATTCAATTTACAAGAGATCCATTTGCGAAAAGTCTGGATTTCGGCTGGATTCGACAGAAACACACGACAGAAACACCATGCCCAAACGCGGAAAGCGCTCTCATCGGTGGCGTTGGTGAACTCCAGCGTGAACTGATCGAGAAATCCTGCTTGGGCAGTCAATCGGCTGGATCATTTGGTGGATTCCATATGACACAGTTGGTTGGGTGAGTAACTAGGTCCAACTATGAAATTTCTGTGCTTCCGGTGTGGTTTCGTAGCTCAGCTGGTAGAGCGCTTGCCGCGTTGAGGCGTGGTGTTTCTGTCGCTGGTTCGAATCCAGCCGAAGCCCTGACTTTTCACAGTTGGGTCTCATCTAAATTCATAAGTCTGCCAAACTACTTATCAGTAATTCAATGTCATCGGTGGCGTTGGTGGATTCCAGCGTGAACAGATCGAGAAATCTTGCTGCTTACTGTTAACTCAATTTACATAAATCTAAATTCCGTTTACACGGTTAACATATTCAGTATGGGTAACAGGAACACTTGTTTTGTAGCTGAATCGTTGTTAGTTAGCTGAATGTATTGTACTGAAGCAACATATGACAGAATAAGAGAAAAACCCGTGCACAAGACTTCTCACAAACACTTTATTATTATCCTTTATTATTATTATCCTTTTGAAAAACAAAGCTACGAAAAAAAAGACTTACGTGTGTGAGAGACCCACGCCAGACGATTCGGGGCTAGGCTTCGAGCCTGTCGATACAAGCGATAACCAATCTCGAAATCCAAGTGAGAGATTTATCAGACGTTTGATAATTTTGATAAGGAAATGACACAGGCTATTGGCTGCAGTATTATTTGCCACATCCTCAAGCGAATCTAACCTAGCACGCTTAAAGGGGGATAAACCGAGCATAAAAGATGGTAAAACAGTTGGCTTGAGAATAAACGTATGACAAGAACAGAAAAAGAGCACACAGAATGCAAATGACGTGTATGCATCCCATTCAAATAACAGGTCTGTTGAATCAGCGACCTTTCTCGTAGACTAGGTAGGACGGAAAACGATAGTCATGTTGACAGAACAGGATGTGGGTATCATGAGGGGTTAGCAGATTTTTTGCTGGTCCTAAAGAACGGTGATCAACGATGACGAAACGCTTAAACCACATTACGTGTTTTTCCATTTCTTGAGGGGCTCGGGGCCAATAATACATTACGTTACATTTGGTAAACTGTCCAGTTTTTAGACCATGTGAAATCAGTTTTCGATGTCGTTACCAGGGGGCAACCATGAGGTCAACTTGCACATAATCAAATTGAATATTATTAATGTACACAACAGGCGGTCATCGCCAATTTGTGTTCAGAGGATGTTCAGCCGCTCCATTCTGTAACACCTTTGGCCTTACCAATAAATTACAACGAACCATGAAATTCATCCTCAATGAGACTGCTATCAGCCGTAACAATAACAAGGAATGTTAAGAAAACGACACCAAGAAAAACGATTGAAACGGACCATATCGGTTAGAAGAACGGATTTTATAACCGCATGTCCCTCGAGCGCGCACATAATGTTGCATTCTTTGTTAAAAACGTCTACCGAAGGGATCAGCTGACCGAAATTAGATTTTGCATGAAGAATGCAACATCGCGTGCACGTCGGAGCATAAAATTGTTCTCGACATTGAACGGAGTTAGTACACAACTCTGGAGGTCATGCACACGGGGTAGTAAAGGGATTAGAATTTATAAATGGTGAAACCGCATAGCCAACCAACACCAGTATTTGAAGCAATTCGTTCTCTTTATGAACTTGAGAAGACGCAAATCATGTCATGTTCCCCGGAGTAACATTTCGTACATTATGATCACACATGGATACGTAACTAATTTTAAACATTAAGATCAGGTTCCACAAGGCGGATATAATGGCCGACGGACGACATCCAACGTCATCAATAGCAAAATATATAATCCAGACAGGACACAGAGTAAAGGTCTGCGAAGCATTCTCTGTAATTTTTCGAAGTCACCGGAAACGTATCCTCCAGTTTGCTGGGGCTTTGGCTATCAGACGTTATAATCCCCCCCTTGTGTGTTCAGAAACAATTTGTGTTGACGTTGCGGCTGCCCTGGTAGTCAGCATCTCCATTTGTTTAATCCTCATTTCCATGTCTGTCTGTCTAATTCTTTAAGCCATGACTTGCACCCTGTGGAACCTTATCTGAATGTTCAAAATTAGTTGCATGTCCATGTGTGGTCATAATGTACGAAATGTTACTCCGGAGAACATCGCATGATTAATGTAGTCTAAATGCCCTATTCAAGGTCTAACACCAGTATGTCGGATAGTTATCACAGTTGATGTGTGTATACACTTATGAACAAACATCTCAATCTCAAATCAAGAACCTCTGGAACAGTACTAACAGAAACGTAGAAGCGCTCGGCATCGTCAAAATGAAATTGACTTCAAAGTGAACAGAAGCAAACAAATCATTCTTTAGTTGTAATACTTTGTGATCACAATCATTGTTAAAAACAAAGATGAAAAGTATATATGCATTACTGATGAGCAGTCGATAGTTTTTGTTATATAATGAGCAGCGGTTACAGTTCACTGTTTAAGACCATATACTTCAGTTAGCCGTTTTCCAAAAAAAAGTACATTTTTTCACTGAAAAACACCCGGATATTACTTGTGTCTCAATATCCTTTATCTGTGACCTGATATGAGTTCAAGCTGAATCAATTATTTTCTGATGCACTTCAATATCACCGAAATAGTCTAAACTAGGCCTGTTGCAATAGTGTAGAGAATTGAAACGAAAACATCGCACTAGATTCATAATGCTGTAGGTAGGTTTGTACTGATAAACGTCATAATTTAGTCGGTTCAGCTAGCCAACACTGTACCCCATTAACACGCGGCTAAATTAGTCAAAATGAGAATGTATACAATGTCTGGGCCACATCCCCCTTGTCCACAGCATTAATACACTTCAGCCATTGCGGTCCATTAGCGCCTGTTGACATGACTAGGTCAAAAGGTTCGTTAATTCAATCCGTCTCAAAGTGCAGGGATTTCAGCACGACCATGATTCGCTTGGCATACACCAATCGGAAGACATCAGGAAAACCCTTTGTGTCATCCGAAATCAAAACAAAGTTCCAAACAGTAGACAGAACAATGTCTGGACATCCCAAAGTGCAAAAAATGAAATTCCCATCTCTTCCTTGTTACAGTCAACAGTAGTGCCCAATCTCGCTCTGATTCGTGTGAGACGTGTCGGCGACTTAGCTACTGATCTCACAGGTACGCTAGAATTGCCCAGTAAACTGCGAAAGCAATCAGCTGTGAGTACCACTCGGATTGTTTAACCAACACATCCCAGATCAATTTAAATTACGGATTATATTCAGCCAACTGAGCAATGTGCGTAGATTACTAATGCGTAATCACAAGTGATTATGGTCGAACGTCTAGATGTGACGATTAGACCATACATGATGTAGAGACTTAGTCATACAAAAAGTAAACCCGATCGTAACGACATGCATATCACAATCAAAGGATACTCGGACGTGGAACAAAACGTGTCTACTCTAAGTCTGTGGCATAAAACAAGGTTAAGACTACTGGAATATGTGGAAAATGGGAATGATCATGTTGGTAACTTTTAAGTGAATGGCAAACATTGTAAGTAGAGATCACCCGGTAAGAAGCTGTATAAAAACTACTTACCTTTGTCATCGGGATCGCTAATTCATCTGAATCGCTATCGATTGGTCGAACTGTTTTGGGGAGTAGGTTTGGCACCAGCTCTCGTAGGTACGTCTATATGTAATGGGATAAGAATTTACAAAAAGATGAGCCCTCAGATTTGACCAGAAGTTGATCGTGATTAAGTAAAGGTTGTGTCCATTAACTTGCATTTGTGTTAATGATTGAGAGTTTATCTCTACTTGACTAAACGACGAGCTGTGCACACAGAACGGAGATTGCGATTAACAAGTTTATTCGTGTGAAACCTTTCGCATCTTCACTGTTACGGCAATAACTACGTTCAGGGCGTCAAAATTGTGATAGTTTGATCAATTTCGAATGGTATAAACACCTCTTAAAGCTAACAAAATACATACGCTGTACGACGAGAGATTTGCGTAACGTAGCCAGAAGTTTAGATGACATGATCAAAACGACAGTCTAGCTGACAGCAATGATCATACTATGTTCAACTTTAGCAGAAACTCTTTTCACTAAATTTACCTCTTGTAAGTCGACAAAAAGTGGCGCGTAATTAGTTTGGCAAGATAAATTGCAGTATTAGACAGGTTAGAAAAGAAGTCTAGGGAAGTGTGGAAACGTGACATAATTGTTGGCTTTCAGCCACTTCTGGCGAAATTTCGAAAACCAAGCCCAGATAAAAACGTCTTAGTGAGGGGGTTACTAATTTGGTTGGTTGTAGGCAGTGAAAGAAAACGGGACAGGAAAAGATACTGCGGTAAAAGAAATCCAACTTTTATGGTTTTAGAAGGCGGTAGCCAAGAATCCACCGATTAATGGACCTGTTCTCAAAAAGAAAACTGCCACATTAACCTGTGGGTTCGGTACGATAAATTTTGAAGTAACTAAGAAGTAGCTAGGTATAGGGAAAGTTTGAAGTAACACAATCCTTGAACGTGTCAACGGAGAATCATGAGGCGTTCGTTACCAAACTGCTTTAAGATGAAATATTGCCCATGATAAACTTGGCAAACCGATATAAATAGGCCACCTCTAATTATGGCCGTTTTAAGTTACCGAACAGTGTCTTGTGTATCACAGAAACTGTACACCATGTGTAAAATTTCATGAAATTATGAACACCAATAGCAACGTACATAACAACACTAATGCAAACAGAGGCACACGAAGCTCACGCGAAGAGAGAAAAGCTGAAAACCCGCTTTGGTAAGCTCCACATAGAGAAATTTACACTTTTGAAAAGAATAATACTTTGAACAGTAAAATGTAGCGCATAAAAGGTGCATTCGTCTACTTTCATGGTCCATTAGGTGGAAGCAATTGATGTGGCCAAAATGGACTAGGTCAACGTAGCTACGGTGATTGGATTGCACCATTCAAAACAGGCATAATAGCACGAGTGAATCTTCAATAATGCAACCTCAGATACTCACTTCCACACCTGATTAATGGCAGTATTTGGCCCACAAAGGACAACAAAGCACACGGCAGGATACCAATCTAAAAACAAGTCTTGGGCTTTTAAGCTGAGCCACACCGTTCCCTGTAAAAGTGACGTAAAATAACTTTGAAGGAAACAAAACCGAATGAAAATAAGTTAAACAGAACTAGAAATGCCGTAGTGACAGGATGTCATTGACTGCGGCAGAGCGTCAACTCAGATATTGCTTCTAGTCAGTGATCTGACCTTGTTGTGGTTTAACCACCTTGTTGTTTTATCTCAATATTTCCAGTGCAACAAACGATTAATTGGCCAGACCATCGCAGATCAATTGACCGTTCATTTACAAGTGTTGCTTGTGTGATCATCTAACCCGACAGGTGCACAAAGATGGGGACAACCGTGCCACAGATGACACACGCTATCAAGGGCAAAATATGCACTCGTCATTCTCTCTGATATCATATTAGAAGTATTATACAGTAACGGATTGATACGATTCTAGTAGATAGGCTGCTTTCAATAGAGTGAAAATGACAATTTCCTAGTCTTGAAACAACACACTACAATTTCGAGATAAGAAGTACGCCTCACAGATACCAACTTGGTCATTTATTCTATGTAGCAAGTCTTTGGCAAACTGGCTAACTAAAATGACGTCGTTCGTACGCACCATATTGATCATTGTAGTTCTGGGAATAAGCTCTACACTAAGAGCAGTGGATTCCCTAAAATGTCGTTCGTGACAAAAATGAACAGGAGGAGGAAGATCAGACACTCATAGCGAACACCACCTGAAG
>JTDE01022188.1:20793-43827 GCA_014338405.1 Paragonimus skrjabini miyazakii
TCTAGCGCCAGTACTTTTTAAAGAAGGTAGAGAAGTGTTTGTTGAGGCATTGATTCAGTTGTTTCAACTTGTATGGATCAGAGAGACCATCCCTCCGTGTTGGGGTAATGCAATAATAGTTCCTATATTCAAGAAAGGAATCAGGAGCCCTTGCGAAAATCATAGGGGAATCAGTTTAGTCATTGCTAGGGTTCTGGCATCCATTATAATCCGTCGACTCACTGCAGTTCGGCAGTTAAATATTAGAGAAGAACAGGCAGGGTTTCGTCCTAGCCTGAAATGTATAGACCATATTTTTGCCCTTCGTCAAATTTTGGAGCAGCGTCATGTATATCACCTGCCAACAACTGCCATATTTCTCGACTATAAAGGTGCATTCGATTCGGTGGATCGATCTACACTTTTAGAGTCGCTTAAACGCAGGAATGTGCCGACCAAGTATGTGAACATACTGTCGGCGCCTTACTTCCATACTTCGGCTCAGGTTAGGGTTTATGGTGACCTATCTGGTAGTTTCAGCACCAGACGCGGTGTTCGTCAAGGCTGCCTCCTTTCACCATTTTTGTTCAATTTCGCCATGGACGAAATAATGGAGGATTGTCTGCGTCACTCAAATGATGCTGGTGTTGACCTCCTACCTGGTGGAAGGCTGACTGATCTGGATTATGCTGACAACATTCAAGCAGCGCAAACAACGCTAAAAGCAATTTCACGTTCTGCTAAGTACTTCGGGATGCGCTTTGCAGCCTCGAAATGCAAAGTGCTTCTGCAAGATCGCTGTGATTACCTAGGCTTAATGTTAGATAATGAAGTCGTGGAGGTTGTTGACTGCTTTGTATACCTGGGAAGCTGCACCAGTGACAGCGGCGGAGGTGTAGGGAATGAAATAGAGGCGCGTATTTCTAAGGCTAGAGCGGTGTTTCCTAATCCGAGGCACTTATGGCGACAGAGAGGTATCTCTATGAAGCTTAAGGATCGTGTATATCAGACAACAGTGAGGGCTGTTTTACTTTACTGTAGCGAAACATGACCTCTCAGGGTAGAAGACGTTAACTGTCTTCAGGTGTTTGACCACTGATGCCTGCGTTCAGTCGCGCGTATCGGGTGGCACCAACGAGTGAGTAACGAGGAGGCTAGGAAGTGGGTGTTCGATGCTGATTGTCAAACGAGTTCTTTTGTTCAATCACTACATTTGCACAGACTTAGATGGTTAGGTCATGTACTAAGGATGCCAGCTAGTCGTCTGCCACACCGAGCACTGTTTGCCGATGCTGCGGTCGATTGGCGCAAGGTGCGAGTTGGACAGATGATGACCTGGTGTAGATGAATGAAATCGTTCACAATGGGGTTGATCACTGTTGATCGAGTTCGTCTCCCGGGCTGAGGCCATCGCGAATCACAGAGTCGGTGGCTTGAGACATTAGGTGAGATGGCGGCTAACCTTGCTCAGTGGCGTGAGTTTTGTTGTTGTTTGGCCCAGTTCTCTGTGAAGTGAGTGCACTTAATGACGCGGGGCAGTGAAAACCGCAAAGAAGCTGTCTTGCTGATGACGCCTTACTTCCACTTACAGCTCGGTTGTTTGTTTGCAAGGTGTAGGCGCCTTGATGTTGTATGTTTGAATATAGACGTAGCTATTTTTATTGATTCGGTCCCTTTTTTTTCTTCCTAAACAGGGTTTGTTTCTTCGTGGTTGTGTGGCAGTTAAGCATCAGTGTGAACCACTGATGTGTTGCTATGATGATGCTGAGCGAAATTTGAAGCTAGCGGTTTCCCTTAGTGGAGAGATTTATCTGAACGCGAAGGCCGGGGTCCAGTGTGAGTGATATTCAGTCCGAGTGAACGAAATCCACCGTGGTAGACCAACCACCTTAACTCTGATCACACTGTTCATTGTTTTGTTTGAAGATCATCTGTTCGAGAGAGTAATGTTTTTAGTCAAAACTTAAACGACATGTGTGTACGAAACACTCATCAGACACCCTGAGTTACAACACTGGAATGATCCAAACCACGGCTTTGCGAAGATGCCATGTAGACACATCAGATGAGGAGTTTTGCCGACTCGACAGAGCTCGTGGACAAATGTTGACGCATGTCTCTGATTCCGAATACGACAGAGACCTCCGTGAACTGAAACGGAAGCTTGCGAGGAGTCTGCATGAGGACTGTGAAATTTAGTTTCTCGTGCGAGCTGAAGATGTTGAAAAGACATTTTTATCTGGGAATGGCCGAGTGCCGTTTTCCCTTATTCGTAGTTGTACCAGCTATCAACAAGGTGTTAGTGAGATTATGTGTGGCTCATGAATTTACAGCTTGTTGCGGCGACGTGTTACATGAGCTGAGCACTTAGGATAACAGTCCAATTGACTTGATTCATCTAATTCAATTGTAAACACTGTCTGTTTTACTATGACATTTCCGGCGGTCCGCCTGCTGAAACCAGAGGGGTTTGCAGTTTAAATTGTTGAAACTTAATAGAACTCCAACTTCGGTCCTTCTTCCAGCTGTTTCCATAAGCGGTAATGGAGTATTGTTGTTCGAATTGTCTACACTTGTTCCATATAAAGCTAAAGGACTGTCTCACGATGGGGGCTTATCAACAATCCTTCCCAGAACATCATGTGACGATAACGAAGATATCATTCTTGTCCATGTCGCAGCCAAAATAATCACGAGTCACATAAAATGACAGCTTATGCAATGTAACGAGTACCAAATACGAGAAATACGCACACGTTTTCAACTTGGACTCGTGTGTGTCGATTATATCGTCCTCTTGCGACATACATCGCTACTCCCTTTATAAGCTAATAAGCGTGACCTCGTGGGAACTAAAGGCTGCTTTGTACTCGGTGTACTCTTTTGGAACGTCTCTTTCGCAAGGGATTCTTGGTGAAGTATACCAATTTGTTGAAGTATGTTCGATCTGGATGCAGAGTGCGCAGTTGTGCAGCTATATCGAACGTTCTTCACGTCGAGTAGCGTTCGATAAGAGTATCCGATCATCCCATTGCTTTTCAAATCTGTGATGGACAATATTCTGGAGGGAACATTCAGAGGTTCCGGGAATCTCAGAGTGGAGTTTCTACCGGGTAGCATGCCGACTGACACTGAGTGTGCGGACGTTACCGACTTGAAGTGACCAGGCTTCGTGACTGTAGAATAATGGCAAGCGCTCAGTCTCATAGACCTGGTTTTCTTTTTTTCTACGTGGCAACAAGTGTTACACATTCACAGTGACCGTCTGCATACAGATTATGAAGTTTCTTTGAAACCATGATGTTCACGAGTAACCTAAACAACGTCTGTAGCAGTGGGAGATCAATTATTTGCTTTCCATCACTGGTTGAGTTCAGTGACTGGTAACCCCAGTTAGTTGCCTTGCTGTACGTCCCCATTTCCTTTGATTGTTTTCTTTTGTTGTCATGGTTTCCTCCTACTTTTTTCCACTTCTGTTTTCCCCGGTCTGTTGATGCACCCCACTGAAACTTGTCAACTCAAACCTAAGCACTCTAGTGCTGACAGTGTTATTGGACTATCCATTCTGGTTTTAATTTTGTGAAATCATTGGTGTGGTACCCAGCCGTCTCTACTCAAACTGAAGCACGTCGATGTGCTGCTCGGCCTTGATGAGAGCCCATGTAGCCCTGCGTTTTGGTTGTACTATGCCGTGAAGTAATTATATCAGACAGCTACTTTTTGCCACAACACAGTGAAATCGTGGTTCGCGCAACTTTTCGATCGACTTCAGATTCTTAGTTCAGACATCCATTTATCTTCTTACCCTCTTCTTTTTTTTGTTAGAGGTGACACAGACGGGAAGAAGGTTATGTCCATTTTGGTGCATGGCGATGCATCATTTTGTGGTCAAGGAGTCGTTTATGAAACCTTCCATTTGAGCGATCTACCTTCTTATTCCACGCATGGCACAGTCCACATTGTTGTCAATAACCAAGTTAGTCTCATCAGTGTCATTTGATCTTTTTTCATTCGTTTACTTTTTTTAATGTCTATTTACTGTTCCAATCTAGTTTTGTAAGGGGAAATAGGGTTGGTCGAATAGTTACCCTGAAGATAGTTCAAGGTTGTGAAGGCGCTATTTTTGTGACGCCTCTAATGGTCAGTTCCCTCAGACTTGTTCTGTTGTTTTCTGGCAGATTGATCCTATGAGAATGAAGGCTGTTAAATATCCAGTTTGTTGTTTACCCTATACGCTGTTTTTGATGGGCGTTAATAGACTACCTCTGTAACTTTCGTTTACAATTTTACTTGTTTCGCCTCCTCCCCATTCGACCAACGTTTACTTATCAGCTGCAACACACTTTATTCGCTAAACCGACTACATTATTTTATTGTTGCGACGCTTCGTTGCCGTGGCTTATATTCTTCAGATTAACTACCTTGAATTTTGTTAGGGGGCCCACCCTGTGACTGACCCAGGGCGCTCCCGTCGTGAGAAAGGAGAAAAAACCACTTGACTCAGTCCGAACTAGCGAAACTGTTCAAATCGGTTGAGACTTTTTATACCGCTAGCCCATGTGCGATCCTAACTCTTTCTCATGCTGTGGTGGGAATGTGTGGTCATGACGTGCTCTATAAATACCTTGTACTTGTCGCCCTAGCGGCAGCTCGTTTTGGAGCGGAACAAAGCTTCTTATTTTGAACGCGTCTTTTGGCTTGCCTTGGGGGCGAATACGGGACAGTCGCGGTACTATTCCGGGTCGAGATTTTCGTGTGAATTATTACCGGGACGAGTATCCGATTTTATCGAGCTCACCACTATGCCGAGATCGAACCAGCGTATCGTTTAGGAGGGTTTACAACAAATTTACGTTTCCCCTCACTCATGATTGCATTTGCCTGTCGGTATTCATCACAGAATCCTCACGAGTTGACCAAGACTGTCTTTGGACTTTGGTAGATCTCGGGTACATAAATTACGGTAGAACACTTGTATCGATTTGTAAGCCTAGCAGTCACATGCAACCCCACTGGATGTACGCTTTGTCATGGATGACGTGATGTAGTTCTGGTGTGTTTCCAAATTTATAACTAGCCTTTTCGACTGTTCATTTTCAGTGGGTTATCCTGTTTTCCTTGTCTCACTTCGCTGATGGGCCCATTGTCTATCAAATAAATAACGGAAGACACGTGCGGTCAAACTCGCAAGTGCAAAATATTCTACCTAGTTTCTCAAACGGCAATTGCTACTGCGTGCTATTTTTCATCCTATTCCCTAATTGTCAAATCCTGACTGTCTGCAGTCTTTCCTTATTTCTGCCCATGCGACACACTATCCATCTCCTCACCTTAATGGTTTACAAACCATGTGCATCTTATCACTTGATGATATATTGTAATAACTACATGATGCGATGAAATAGCATACAAACATTCGTTTTCCTAATTACTGATAGTGGATCCGTGAGAACTACCCGTATATTTTCGCTCTCCGTCCAGACTATCTTGTAAACGCTTGCTTATCGACATCAAGGTTGTTATGTTTAACTTATGTTCGCTCTGTCTTTGTTCTGCTCCGTCGTCTCGCTACATTCTGGGTGCGCAAATTATCAGTCAGTTGAAGTAATATACACAGTTTGTACGGTTAACCCAAATTTGCGTTGGAAGGACTAATGGTGTTTTTCAACAGTTAGTTAATGACGAGGGATAGAGCATCTTGACAAGCACAAAAGCCACTTAAGAGGGTTGTATGTTTACTCGTATTATCGGCTAGGTTTGATGAATCTTCTATGAATTTTGCCTTTTTTCCATGTGTGGATATGCTACTCTGCCGATCAGAAACGATTCTTACATTGGCGGTGTGTTTCTGCTTACTAATTTATAACATAAGGTCCAGTAGGGCAGCTGTGTCGGCATGATCTTTGCTTAATATATGTACACATCGTGCTGCTTAAGCTTTGTTTGTACTGAACATTTTGGTAAAACCACTGCTCTTTGAAATGAACCACCTTTTCACAACACAGTCGTTGTTAATCTCGCTTTCAGCGCGGAATTGTTTGCCGTATTGTTCACTGGTGGTTGATTGTGATAAGAGTTCTATAGGGATTTCGTGGTTTGTTGCGCTTTCATTTGTGGTTTTTGTGGTGCTTATTACCTCCACTCTGTGGCGATTTTCCCCGTCATGGACTGCGCAGGCTTTCGATATACTTGCGTTTATTTTTGGGTTACGCATATGCCACCTAGTATTTCATTGCATGCCATTCACTACATCGCTCTGTTATGTCTATCCAGATCGGCTTCACCACTGATCCTCGAATGGCTCGCTCGTCACCCTACTGCACTGATGTGGCTCGCGTCACCAACTCGCTTATTTTACACGTAAATGCCGATGATCCAGAGGCGGTGACTCGCGTGGCGCAAGTTGCGGCAGAGTGGCGCTCGGAATTCAGTAAGGATGTAGTGATCGATCTTGTCTGTTACCGCCGTTCCGGCCACAATGAAATGGATGAGCCCATGTTTACTCAGCCACTCATGTATAAACGCATTCGGCGACAGCCGACTGCATTGGATCAATACAGTAAAAAGCTGATTACCGAAGGCGTTGTCACCGAGGAAGAGCACATGGTGCGTTGTCTGATTGTTCAAAGAACCGGTTTTGTCACATATATCGTCCTTTTTGATACTGTTGATCACCCTTTGTCATCCGTTTGTAATCTAGTTTCACCAACTTGATACTTCAAAGCTAAAGTTAATTTTTCACAAAGTGTTTGTGGACACTACATTCACTTTTGATTTTATCCGTTTTGAGTTACGAATACGGTGAACCAAATTAGTCCTACGTATCCCAAAAGCCTTCTACAATCTTCTTAAGTTGTGCGGTTTTTGCAGAGAACACTTGTTCGTCCCCAAAAAACTATTTTTAACACAATGATGAAGACCTCCATTGGAGGGGTGTTCGACAAGGAAACTGCAAATTGTTCGCTCACTTGCACGGGCACAAATCGTCACAGGCCGATCTGTTGAACATAGTGAATAATTTACAAGTTTCAGTTTACTAAGTTCTTCAATTCATCAGCTGTAGGTTTCTAGCGGTATACGACCGACTGTAGTCATCAGCATGCCTACATTTCTAACCGGTGTTAGTCAAAGTGTATGGCGTGAGGAATTCCAAAAGAAACATAAAACTGAGTGATTTTAAGGAAGCCGCCTTCTCGCTCATCTTTCATGTGTATAGATGGCTTCGGCTGCCTGTTGTTGCGGATTCAGTATTCGGTTGCACATTGCTAACGTTTACTTTTTTTTATAAGTATCTAATCCTTGCATGCCGTCTGTAAGATTCAGGACTCGTACGCAACAAATGTGACTGTTGGTAGTGGAGCGCTCCGAGGGCGTTCGCGTAACTTTTGTAATTGGTTTGACATGCAAACACCGGAAACAATTCTTAGTCTTTAATTTGTTGTTCAAACGGACAAGATCTGTTGATTGAAAATCAACAGATCGCAATCTGACACAGAGTTTTCCACTGTGTTGCACAACTTCTGTTTGCGCATACATGACGCCATCTAATCATTACCAGTGTGGATGACTTAGTTGTTTCCAGTTTTTATTGTTAGGTCTGAGGATACCTCCGAAACGAGATATCGTAAATAAGAAGCTACGTAACATCTAAAGGAGGTCCTCAGCCAGGTCGACCTTTGAATTAACAAAGTTGGTGAATAGGCTGCGTCATTTACGTAAGTTCGCATGGTAAAGAACTTACTAGCCTGTGATAAATATGGAGATTAGTAGAGTTTCACTACCAGATTTATACTTTCAAATAGTAAATTAGCTACAAGTGCAAAAAATGCTGAGAGCTGACCTTTCATGTAAGCGTATGACGTGATTTTGACCAGGGTGCGCATGAGAGTTCAGGTTTTAGTGTCCGCACTCATGTCACTTCTCGTTCTTCCATATAGCCTTGTTTTGCCAGCTTTTGCTCTTTTTTAGCACATTTTTATTCTAGATTAATCCACGTTTGTTTCGAATTCTTTACCGTATTCAGGTATACACACATAATTGTACTCGTATTGGACATTGCACGTGACCATGTGGTTCAAATTCCAAATCATCCTCGGCAGTTTTGTATGTATCTTTGTTAAACTAAATGTACTTGAAGAAATGAAATTACTTCGAAGAGTGGGTAATGGTAGGTTGGGTGCACACACCATCTCAATAACTGCTACACAATTGTCGGCTTCTTGAGCCAACGATGTAGGTGTTTTCTGAAGATCTGTAGTTGCTGTGATGTACCTGCCAACTTTGCTCAACGAAACATTTAATGCTTTGAGTATTGGTGTCCACAGCATGTTCATCTGACGTTGTTCGTTCTGATGAATAGCTCCCGGGTTGTAGTAAATTTAGTGTTCCACCGGATGTGTCCGTACTGTCGACTTCAACAAAACACTGTTTTTCTAATACAGAACCACTGACCGCCTTCTTGCATTCTGTTCACTTCATGGTAATAGTTGTATCAGTGGTATAATATGCGTTCTTGAGATAGTGCTCTTTGAATACTTGACTGAACCATTAGACTACCGGTAAACAGTTTCGATAACCGCCTGTTTCTCAAAATGACCTAGATTGGGAAGGTAGCACGAACATCCAAAGACTGCACAGTCGTCACACAGTGATCTCGGTTTTGCATGGACTCGATATTTCTTGTTCCACAACCCATCAATCTAGCGACCATCGCGTATATCTGGGCTGTACGAACTTTCTTTGTGGGTATGTCATGATTCCCTTTTTTCTTCAAAAACATAGGTGACTATTGAAACGCATTTCACGTTCACTCGACTCGGTTAGGATTCTTGTTAAGGTAGTTCCGCGCACGATGTCTGTCTCCATTGCAACGCTTTTTCTTCACTGTGTGCCACACCGCGCCAGTGCTATCCGCTGTGTTTGGGCCACCTGAAGACTAAAAACCCTCAAACTAATCGGCATGTCCACCGATTGGGGTGAGCAGTGTGATAGCTAACACAGACTTACGTTTACGAATAGATGACTCTGAAATTACATTGATGGTTGAATAACTTTAGAGGGCTAAAAGAAAACTTGCCAATCGTCCGAGCGTACCGTATGAATTTGTGTTCATTTCACTTGTTTTGATTTCGAATCCACTTGACAACTGACCCATTCGACTTGTTTAAACTAGTAGGAGAAATTGGAATAATCGATTCAGTCGTGTTAGTCAGCGTTTACCTCGTTTCAATCTGACACCTGCTGTCTAGTTTTGTCTGTGCATTTTTCATGTGTTTTTCCGGTGAACAGGTAGCATTGTTCTCGCATATTGCACATTGGTAGTCGTCCTTATTCGTTTTCTTGGTGTCGTCTTTTTCTCCTCAGAATGAAGTAGCGAAATATGACAAGATTTGCGAGGATGCTTATGAATTGGCGAAAAAACAAACCGTTACTTTTAATCGGGCTTGGATCGATTCGCCATGGCATGGGTTCTTTGAGAATAAAGATCCGATGCATCTGCCTAACACGGGTGTAGAAAGCTCGGTGCTCGAACATATTGGTAAGTATTGTGTAACTCGTTCACACTCCGTTAGTGTGGATGGTTTCATCACGGATCGCTAGTTTTCACTGATTATGATCACACTGGTTCGAAATAGTTACTATGTTTCATGATGTTGATCCTGGTTTCGTCTTTGAACACATCGATCAGTAGTCTGAGCGGTAGATCGAATCGGCAGCCGAATCATCCACCCGCCTGGTTACTAGTCCTTTGAACAAACCATCTCCAGCTGATGAGTCGAAACAAGCACGAGACGGGTCATGGAGTATCTGTTTGAGAAGTGCATTATAAAACTAAACTGCAGTTTCAAGTCGAACATCACCCACAGTTGATCGCAGCTGTCGCATTCCCATAGACTTTGCAGTCGGCCCCCTTCGAAAACAAGCACTAGATTCGAGTTTCGCTCTCATTGGAGCTCGTCAGTAGTGCATATCATCGCCACTGCCGGAACTAGAATCACGGCCATGCTGTTCATGAGGCAACCATGTTTACCACTGCGCCATTGACCACACGTTAGGCACGACCGAATTATCATATGTGAACGCCCAACCACTTTCGCTTGTGAGTAATGATCAGGTTGCCCGATCTTCTCGAGGTCGGAGGTTTCGATATGTCTAGGAAGTCCTAATCGCGGGGTTGTCGATTGGAGTTGGACAGACAGTAACGATCAGGCAATCTGATAATTGCTCACAAGCGAAATTGGTTGAGTATTCACATATGATAATTCGGTCGTGCCTAATGTGAGGCCAATGGCGGAGTGGTCAACACGGTTGCCTCAGAAAGGCGTAGCCGGAGTCCTAGTCCCAGCATTTGCAAGGATATGCAATACTGACAAGCTGCTCTGATGACAGCGAAACTCGAATCTAGTGCCTCTTTTCGAAGGGGACCCACTGGAAAGTCTATGAGAATGCGACAGCTGCAATCAATTGTGCGTGATGTTCAACTTGAAATTGACCAAATCCCCGATTACTCATCAGTAAACTGCTGTTACTAATTTGTTTAGGGTTATCTTTGTGTTTGTAACAACTGGCGTGCACTCAATTACTCTAACGGTGGTCTGTGGATGTTTTAACGAAACTAGTTCCGAGCGAGTACCGAGCGCTTTCCGTCTGCTAGTTTGCCTCCATTTCCTCTTACTGACATCCACTCTCAAGTTTATCGTTGTTTGCCTCAATTTTATCTACTTCGCTTGACTGTTTCAACATGAAAAACTTCTCTGAAATCTGTCGTAGGAAGTCTCTGCACGACTCTGTAGGTGGTGTATTTGGTGGCTGATCAGTGGGTTTTTTTGGTAGTAACCCTCAACATGGCTTTCATACTTTATTTGATAGAGTGGAACTCTCGTGTGCTGTTTGGTAAACTTGCATTTGGTGATTTCGCGCTGTGTTCGATTCATTTTTGTTCGTTTTACGCCCAGTCCTTGGGTAATTGTACCATGTCGTCATTCATTACTCAGTAATACTTCGGACACGTGATCAAATAATAGGAATGCACAGTCCGCGATGGTTGAGCCACACGGTGTATGGCAGCTGAACGTTTACCCCACCAGGCATTGTTCACCGGGATCACCTACGGTTGGGTAAAACCCGAGGTGATCACACAACAAAATGCTCACGAATTATGAAGACTGTCTGTTCCTCTAATCAGGTAAGTGTCCCCTAATAGGTCGAGGCCTTCGTGACTACTCACATAGCCGGTTAGATGGGATGTCCGACATGAAAGCTTGTCACAATCAGTCACATGTCGGTGTCCACGCCACCTATTTAGTGTTGTCCACTGTCAACCTTGTTCGGTCTCGATAGCTTCTTCTACTGGCGTGTTGGCCATATCTGCTGACTACTACTTGTGGCAGGTTTGCCACTTTCTGCGTCTAATTCGTGCTGTGTATATGTGTACAACCATGCCAAACAAGCCAACAGGAAACACTCACACTTGTTGCAAGCCACGCAGGAGTTCTTAATTGGTGGAGCACGGTCCCGTAGGTGTACAGCAGAGTTGTTTTTCGTAGTCGCAACGCTGGTGCCTTCCAACTGTGGAAGGAAATGTGCCCTCGAGAATTCGCGCTCTGGATTGTCCATTGGGTGTTCCTGACTGCCGGCATACTGTTTAATACGATCAGAAAATTTGCGGTGCACTTTTCATAAACCTGATATTGCTTTGAAGCGGTTACTGCGCGCAGAGATAATTGGAATCAAACATCATCGTCTTATCCACTGTGCCCCCAACTTGGGCGAGCACGTCATTGTCATGTGAGCGAGATTGTCCTACTTTCCGTTGTCTCACATGTCAACCTTTTAAGAGGGGGTCCCTCAATTCATTTCTATTCTGTAACGTGAACAGTGCGGAAATATCAGAAGCTATCGTTCTCCCGACAGTAAGATCATTCAATCCGTATACATTTACCATTCTATTGCACCATCTAATTTTTAGCCTTCCCTTTATCTACAAGCGATATTTATTTCCTAAGGCCAAAACAGCTGATAATATAAGTAGCAAACTGCTCCGGGGTACTCTCCCAAATCTGGAGCTGAATGCGTTCTGCCTCTTTAAAAAGCGATGCGACGGTTCTAGCATCGTTATTCACTTATGCTGTTCATGTAATTTTCGTGAGAATGGGTAAGCTAGGGCAGTTAATCCATTGAATTCTCACTCTACTGGATCCTAGTGAACAGCCGCTTGTACGCTGCCGAAATTAGCACATTGATTTAAGTTTTTTGGCGCGAATCAGGAAAGTAGTGTGTATTCACTATGCGGACACTTGCTGCAACAAACAATTGCTTAGGCGTTACCAAAAGTTGCCTCTATGGTCCCCGCATCAACCTTCTGGGTTGCATCGAGCACCCGGACATCATCCTGCTTGCAAGTGATTTGAATGCTGAATTTGGTTGTCTTATTTCAGATTCGAAGCGGCTCGATGGTGTTTGTTACTCATCACAGCGCACGGACGTGATGAGACTATATTACTTATGCGGTTCGATTCTCGTTCTCTTTACAGTTTGAAACTAACCCCTTAACAATAAATAGCACTTGGTTGCATGAAGGTCGTAATGCGCATCAGTCATGAACACAAACCAACCATATACTAATCAGTTATATGTGGCGTCACTCGGTGAAAGACTCGTACATTTTGCCGTAGCCATCCAATTGTATGTAGTTGTTTTGTTCTGTTCTTTACTCAGAGGTCATGCACTCGTAAGTGTAAGCTTATTGACAGACACTGGAACATACAACGTGTATGGAACGCTTATCAGATGGCGCTGGCTAATAACTGGCACAAAACAAATCAGACGAAAGAACCTAATAATCATTGAGATCTCTCAGCAGCTATGAAAGCTTGCGAAGTATCTTTCGGAAAGTCTGTGCACTTGTCACTGAATTAAATTTCTGTTATTTCAATGCGCCACATAATCAAGCGCCACTCGATTCTCCCGGCTGCTGTTATGACAACGACCGTCAAGGCACCTTAAAATTTGCGTAAAAACCGTGAACGTGACTTGATCAAACCGCCGAGAGTTAAAACGACTCTTTTTGCCCTGTACTAACAGTATTATTCTCTGATACGCGGTTGTGTTAGCCGTCGGTTTAGTGTTGGTGGGACCACATTCATTGGAAATGGTCAACTCCGTGGGCTTGGCTCGTTCACTAGGCTTTTTGTGAGACAGTCCAGCTAACCTAAGCCGGTCAACGAATTCAATGTTATCGGTTACCGCGTTTTCGATACCTCTCAGTCGGAGACACAGGCATCTCCGAAACTTCCTTTGTTGAATTGGAACAGGGCCCTCAGGTCCAGTTTTTTTCCTTACCTCTTTTTTCAAAGATAACTGTGTGAGTTTAATATCGGACGGTCTTGAAATTAAAGAGATATCTCCTAACTGACACTCGTCAACTGTTATTCCCATTTTCAAAAGAGTCCTCGAAGTCCATGTTGCAATCACAGTGGTCTCGTTCTCGTCTGTATCATATTTTACGTATTCACTGGCCTTACACTGCATCTGCTCATCAAACCTAAGGGATGCTAATGCATTTATTCTGATTCACGTTAGATACAGGCCGTATGAGCAGCTCAAGTAGTTTGTCGGTTTCAATCACTCTGACAAGCCCATCCTTATGCCAACAATGATTCGTTGCCTTTGATATCGTCCTTTTTCGTTTCTATTCATTTACGTGTGCGATCATGATATCCGACAGACGCTGAAGAAATCGTTGGTGTTCGGTCCGGTTAATCAGCGAACTGACGTTCGTTTGAAAACGTGATTGTATAATATTTTAGACTGATTCAAATAGGACGGATCAAAAGTACCTATTCACTTTGGTCGGTTATCCTTGCGTTCCGTCGTGATCTGTTCAGCGGACCAGCCGTTGGTGATTCTGAAAGTTGGTCCGTTTTCTTGTTCCTTTATAGAAACGGATAGGCAGTCTGTTTCTTGTTTAAAGTGGACCTGTTGATAATGATGAACAACCGTTCTAAGTATGTGTGTTTCACGGTCTTTGAGTATGCGAAAAACTGCATTTCAGCGCATATTATGTATGTGTTTCCTTACTTGTGTTCGCCCACATGTGTACGGTCCCTCACGTCCATTCGTTTGCCTCTTCTAACCTGGTTCGATAGGTCATGTAATCAGCGAACCTCCGGAGGGCATGGTGATACATCCAGGTTTAAAGCGTACATTGAAAGAACGCCGCGAGTTTTGCGAACAACGTGTGGCTAACTGGGCATTGGGTGAACTGTTCGCCTACGGTTCGCTGCTCAGAGAGGGTTATCACGTCCGTCTCTCCGGCCAGGACGTAGAACGGGGCACGTTCTCGCATCGCCATGCTGTTCTTCATGACCAGGTCTGTGTTCCTACTGTCAATGTCGGTCGGACATGAGTTTCTATTTTTATTGACAATATGATGGGGCGTTATATTGTGTTGGATTTAAACCTAGTCATATACTTGCGTACTGCAGATTGTTGCTTCTAATCGCCTGTCAACCGCTTATGTCCAGTGTGGTCAAGGAAGTAACCTCAACGAATTACACATTTTGTGATCTTAATGTGAGGTTGAGGTTGAGAGTAAGTAAGCTGAGCCTCAAGAAGACGCTCATCTCGGTTGTGTGTGTTGTGCGTTGGGTTTTCAGTTGACGTATTGCAATGACCCTTGATTTGACCTAAATCTAATGCGCATCAAGTGGTATTCGATACTTGAACCCTGTCGGTCTTATCACCGCCAGTCGGCTGCGAACTGAGCAAGGGTTGTATAACGTCGTACGCTGTGGGTTAGCATTTGTTTTCATTTGGTTAACCAACCCAATCTGTGTCGAAGAATGTATTAGTTTGGTCTTCATTCCCAAAGACCCTTGCTTCATACTCTGTTTTTACTGTCGTGTACGTGCTATTGAAAGCAAATTTCAGTGATCAGAGATTTCAACGCGCTTGATATACTCTATGTTTGGCTGCTGTAAAACAAAACAGCCGTAACTGTGAATGTATCAACGCGACCCTCAGGTTTGCTTGGCAGCTCTTTGACTCCAAATATGCTTCGGACTTGAGAAGACTGCAATGGCCTCGAATTGCTATCCCCAATTTCACCATTTATATTCCTCGTTTTACATGGTAGCATCCTAACAACACGAACCGACTAGCAACTTTCATGGCTTCATTTTTGTGTCTGTGACCAACGTGACTGACAACGTGCAAACGGCACATATGCTAGACGATTTGTCACTTTATGTCAAAAAAAATCTCAGGCATGCTCTTCACAACTTCTTACTACAGTGTTTCTGGAGGACTGCATGGATTACGTAGATTTTACGTCAGGTATTGAGATTGTGGAAGTCCTTAGCTGGCAGTGGTGAGCTATATAGAATGAAACAGGAAATCGTATTTCAAAGACTTAGACGACGTTCATTCATCCAATACATCTGATGACGGAAAGGAACCTCTCTTTGAGGCTTGAGAGTGCATACGATGACTGAGGAAACTGTTATTTTACTTCTGCAAATTGTGGTTATATGGAATCCAGTTTGTAAGCCATCTTCGGACTTTCGACCATCGAGGTTTGCTTTCCATCGAGTACATTGGGTTGCACCAATGAGCAAGTGACGATGAGGTTAGGAAGCCGGTATTTCATAATGAATGACAGGTAAGTTTATTGACTTAGCCTTTGAGGATGCTTAGGTTAAGATGATCAGATCATATACCGTAGATGTGAACCAGTCATCTCCCATATGAAATGCTGTATGCCGGTGCTGCGGGCGATTGACCCGGATTTCGAGATGGACAAATGTCAAGTTGTCGTTTAGAAGTGACTGTTACCAGTCAGGTAGCCACGGTAAGTTGTGTTCGTCTTCTATCCTCTGGATCCCATTACCCAAAGTGAGACGTGTAAGTCGGGTCTGTTGGAGTAAGTATTGTCGGTTGGTTTGAACTGTTTGCAAGATATTGAACAGTTCGGTGTGAGCGGCACAAAAACCGTATTACAACTGCCACCCTACCCTTACTTGCTTCCCAGTTGTTAATTTGTACTGCGCAAGTGTCGCATTACCGAATGCTTGTGCTTGGATCGTGGGTCTTAGTGCTTTAGACCTCGTTTGTCCACTTTCTTGAATCCAAGGATTGCTATTTTTTCTACTGTTTATATTACAATCGAACTTCTGCTCTAACCATTGATATGTTTTCACCGATGACGATGATCTGTTAGTACCCACTGTGGTCTGGCACTCATACTGCATGTATTTCAGGACAATACGATATTTACGTTTACCTCTAGCAATCGAAATACCGGTCAACCGTATGCTGCGTGTCACAACGGCGCTTAGGCATCAAGCTGCACTTTCGTAGTTCAGATACTTGGTAAAAAAGAACACGCAGCGGTTCGTTCACAGACTATATAGCTTTAATCGATCGATTGTGAAAAGAGCCCATGTTGTTTATTCTGGGAGAGCTGTGCTTTTCAACGGAATGACACCTAGTGCAATGCATAATGTTTCCGTTGACTATTTTCCAACCTCTTGGAGAATATTTCTAAACTAGCCATAGCGCCTCGACCGAGAACTTGCTAAGTTTGCATGTTTTTTCATCCTACCCAACTGGTTTTCATTTTCCGTTCCTGTCCCTCGTTGGATGCTGTTTTATAGAGTACTCTGTGTGCTTCTTTGACTGGCGTAAGTTTGTAATTGGGCGATGTTTTTTTCACCGCGAGTGCTCTTATCGATTCATCGCACTGTCAGTTACTGGAATCGTGGACCTCTTTTTAGCTCTAACGACTCGTGATTTTAACAAACCATGCGGCTCTCAGTGCGCTCCCTCCGGTTTACCCGCATTTCATGCACGCATTTTCGTCGTGTGTTCATTTTTGCATGAACATCCTACACCTTACACTACCAAAATAGGAGGCAAACACGTTTGATGATTTTTTTTGTATTGTCCCGATGTTCTGATTCCAGTTTGGTCAAATTTCATCCACATGTGCGTGTAGACATAGACGACTTGCCCGTGGCATTTTTTCTTCAAGCACAGCGCACGTACGCGGAATCGATTGATCGCTCCGTCCTACGGTGTATTGGTGTGCTTTCGTCATGTCTTGTATTCAGACCGGCCTCTGCACCGTCAAGGTTTTCGATATGTGTACTCATGCAGAGCAACTCTCGAGAGCGACTGTTGCTCATGTTCAGCAGTCGTATACTTGATGTGTATCAGTTGCTCGTTTCTTAAACATTTCGTTCGTTCTGTTTAACTATGGTCAATGGCGCGCGACTGGTAAGAAGAGGGAGATGACGTGGTGAGCGGTAAACTATTAAGGGACAAAAACTTTGTGGCTTACAATGCTACCCTTTCGCATATCTCCCCTGGGCGTTCTCGGCGAAGGCCGCTTGTTTCCTTTCAAACCCTAGTCAAATATCAATGATAAATCACCATAAGTTGTAGTTCCATCCTGGAGGTACTCATACGGAATATGAGAGTGCATTTTAAAAAATCTATTGTTGGTTCATCTGGAAGTATGGTGCTGGTGTCTGAATTACAGACCCTGATTGTGTCTAGGATTGCGATTGTGTTCGACCTTCTGTATGAGGTGCGTTAGAATGTAATGTAATGTAAGCGGATTGAAACCGGTACTGCGTTGTTTTATTTTGGAAGCGTAGTTATGATTTACAACTTTAACTCGACAGAATTCACACCAATCTGTGTGATTAACATGAACATTATGTACACCTTTCTAAAAATGAGGATACTGTTATCCAAACCCTAGTCACTCACATCGGCTCCGTTAGTCTTCGTTAGCTCCGGGCACGTATAGCGTGTTTACAATTAGTTGTCCATGTGCCACTGACCTACATTCCGGATCCGGTGTCCGCATACCATCCCAACGTGCAGTAAGATTTTAGCAAGGAAACCGTTCTGATAAAGCGCACTTGTGCACACGCACGCGCTCACGCATCACTCGTGGGACATTCTTCGATTCTTTCTTGGCTTTCAAGCTCTTGTGGCCTTCCCGTTTTTCATTCATGCTGGTCCAGTTACGTCAGCTGATTGTTGGTTTGTCTCATGCTTTCTGTTTGATTTCACCATTTTCTCTTTTGGACTAATTTCTACATACCAATCTTTCTTCGTAAACCTATGTCACAAAAAGGTCATTTCGTCATAGTTTTGATATTCAGCTCTGCTCTTACTGTTCATCTTGCGTACTCACCTTTTCTGGGCTCACTTTCTATGCTCTTTCACAATTGTTCAGTAATCCAACAGTCTTAATGTTGAATGAGGGTTTTTGTGTGGTACAAGATAAGCTTTAAATTCCATCCGGAGCTGTTTATATCATAACATAACTCAGTTTTCTTGAAGCAGCTCGGGTAGAGTCTGTTCGATCACGAGTCTGGACTTTTTCCGGTAACCATAAACTGGCACTTTCGATGATAGCGTTAACGAAGCTGGCCAACAATCACAGACGGCACTAGGTTCAGTGTTCACTTACCTTTTTAGCTTATGCTTGAGCTTAGGCAGTCGGGTAACACCCAACAGTCGTGCTGCTTAGCATATCCCGTGATAATAATCAGTTTACAGTGTAAAGGCTTAAAACCGAAAACCTAAGTTATTACTACACTTAACTCACCTGGGCTTGACGTTCATCTTACGGATAGTTGAGTATCTAGGTCTTTCAGTCGATAACACTGGTGTTAGCAAGTTCGTTGTGTTGAGGCCTTCTTGGCTTTATATATATATATATATATATATATATATATATATATATATATATAAGGCGACCACCAAATGATGGACACTTATTGTAACGTTTCACATCCACACTAAGATCCGTTGTCAAACAAAAGGATGATAGGAAAATTACCATTCGGTTGCCAGTCTGTCAGCATGTTTGTCTGCCTATCGCTCGTATTTGTGTGACCGATATGGCCTAATGAGTGTCGAGATTGATGTGTCTGTTGAAAGCATTGCGAGAGATCGATTTAAGGACTACTCGTTCTTGCTTCCGTTTTGCTGATCCGATCGTCCTGGCGTCCGCCAGTTTGACCTCGTAACCTGTGGTTGCACAGTGTTGCCAAAGGTGTGACTTCTAATCTGCCCGTCTCGGTGGTATGTGATTTGCGTGTAAACGTGTCCTCAACTGTTTACCAGTTTCGCCTGTGTAGGCTTGGTGACGGTCTTGTCAGAGAATAGGGTATATTACACGCGCTCGTTTATAAACTTCAACTGGATGTTTAATTTTGCACACCTTATTTTGAAAGCTGTTTGTTGGCTTTTGAGCGGTTTTGACTCCATGTTTCCCTTTACTGCACTCACTTGCATCCGATATTCCGTATATGTAGGGCAAGGTCTGTCGTGTGATTAGGAACAACACTCGGGTCTTGATGCCCGCTTGTGTGAATGGTCTGGGGTAGCAGTTCGACGTGGATAAATTTGCGTGTGTGATCGACAGCATAATGTGGTTGTTAGTTTGGGATATACCGTCTTCTATATGGTTTCATCAGATTGTCTCAATAATAGTACGTCTACGAATGGCATTGATGCGCTGATTTCTACCTCCTTGGTGAATTGAAGTCTCGTTTACACTTTATTGATGGTCTCATGGGAACTGTCGATCTCCGCACGCTTAATGATAACAAATGTGTCATCTAAGTATGTCAGCTACGCTGTTAGATGGTACTCCTGAAACGCAGTTCTTTCAAAGGATTCCATAACAAGTTTAGCAAACTGTCCTGATAGCGGTGATCCCATTGGTCTGTCATTATGAGACTGAACCTTGACACGGTGTGACGGCTTGTGCACTTCAATGACCTATTGGGCTAAACTGAACGATGTGGCCACCACATGGACATAGTCACTCATACCAGATAGGCCATGATAAACCACGGTCTCCAGGTTGGGAGTTGCTTTGGTTAAGAACCCTAATCGGCATCTTGTTTAGGTCTGGGCGTCCTGGCAGTATCTAAGCCTACACACAACCATGAGTACTCACAATACCGTTAATTCCATACTACATCAGTTGCTTCGCAGTGTAAACCGGCTCGCCCTATCTGCTGCATACAGCGGGGTGGATAGGTGTAAACATGCTGCTGCTAACCCTTCCCCCATTGTCCTGTCAAATTTAGCTCCCACGTCCCTCTCGACCTCCATTTCTGGTGATTGATCTGCAGGACCCACAACAGATATAGCTAATCATAGTAACACTGTGCCAGTATGTCCCACCTCTCACCAGTCAGTTTCAGGCCTTCACCGTCCCTTGCTTAGACCTAGAGAACGACTTAATATAGGTGCTTTCAACGTTCGCACTCTAAAACAGATAGGTCAGCAAGCCGCTCTTGTACGAACGGTAAGTTCGTTACTTGTCGACGTCTGTTATGTTTCACAGACTAGAATCCAGGAGAGTAGTCAACGTACGGAATTAACAATACCCGCATTGTCTACTCGATACTTTAGGTGACTGCACGGCTGCCGCTGTCAGTCAAGTTGAAGTAGGTATAGTCCTCAGCACGACGGCCGCATTAGTGGATTAGATTCTTGTTAACGGTAGACTGTGCCGTCCGCTTGCAAATTCTTTTAAGGCCAGTTCTAGACGCAAGACTTTCGGAAATTTATTCATTTTATCTGCTTACGTTCCTACTGACTGTAGTGGCGTCGGCGTCAAAGACGGGTTTTACTCGGATCTGGCCGGTCTCCTTCGGTCGACACATGGTTCTGATATAGTCATTCTGCCCAGAGGTATGAACGCCCAGGTCGGCCGCCTTGGTGAGGCCGAGTCTTGTTTAGCTGACAGGTTTGAGATAGTATCAAATCGGTCAGATAATAGCGCGTGACCGTTGCAGCTGTGCTGTGGGTGTGGGCTCTTTTTAGCCAGCACTACTTCTAGGCATTATACACGTCATTGTTATACTTGGTGCCCTCTGTCTCCGAATCAGGCCTGGTCTCATATAGACCTCATAACCGTAAGTTATAGGTGGCGTGGTTGTATTCAAGACTGTCGTTCTTATTGGGGCACCTACTTTGATTCCGATCATGCGTTGGTGCGTTGTCGTTTCGTTCTTTTGCTGGGCAACGACTAGCTGTTGAGCAACTGGCTTTACCATCGGTAAAGCATAAGTACCAAGCCACCTTAGAAAGTTGCCTCAGCCCTTCTCACTCTAAAGATCCTAATAACTGGTGGATCGACACCTGACCCAATTTATGGAGCAGGTACTGCAGCACGCGGCACGGAATTACGTGGGTTCAACAGACATTAGGTCCCTACATTTGTTAGAATCCAGACGGAACATTCCTTCTGGCAGTCCATATAACAAGTCTAGGAGAGATCCGTAGGACACAGGAAAGTAGCGTTAATGGAGAATGTTAAAGAAAGGAAGATCGATTTTTCTTCAGGGAACACCGGCAAACTCTTTAGGGTTATATGTGCTGCTGGTCTCAGATGACCGTCTGTTAGTGAAGCTATCAGCGAGACAGATGGCACACTCTTCTATAATAAATCCAGAAGGTTATAGCGTTGAATGGAACACTTTGAGGGTCAATTTAGCTGGTCTCCTGCTTCTATCGTGTTGCCGCCACAAACTTGTGACGTAGCACCCTGGTCGGTAGATTTGGAACCCCCTACTGCAACTTAGGTTCGGAGTTGCCTGTCGGCTCTCAGTCGTAATAGGGCTGTTGGTCCAGATGATCTCGTGCCAGCAGTTTTAAAAAAAGGTGGAGAGGTGTTAGTTGAAGCCTTGACTCAGTTGTTTCAACTTGTGTGGACGACGGAGAGCATCCCTCTGTGCTGGGGTCACTCGATAATAGTTCCCATATTCAAGGAGGGAGCCTCGGTCTCTTGCAGAAACCGCAGAGGAATTAGCTCGACCCTAGTCATTTCTAGAGTTCTGACATCCGTTATACTTCGTTGACATTGCATTTCAGGAGGTAAACATTAGAGAAGATGAAGCAGGGTTTCGCTCTGTGCGAAAATGTATTGATTAGATCCTTACCCTTCGTCAAATTTTGGAGCAGCGTCATGTATACCGCCGTATTCTTCGGTTATAAAGGTGCGTTCGATTTGGTGGATCGATCTACACTTTCAGAGTCGCTTAAACCCAGGGGGTGTACCGACTAGGTATGTGAACATACTGTCCGCGCTTTATTCCCATACTTCAGCTCAGGTTAGGGTTTACGGTGTACTATCTGACAGTTTCAGCACCAGGAGCGGCGTACGTCAAGGTTGTCCTTTTTCACCATTTTTGTTCAGTTTCGTCATAGACTAAATTATGGAGGATTGTGTGCGGCATTCAAATTATGCCGGCGTGGACCTCCTACCTGGTTAAAGACTGACTGATCTTGATTATGCTGACAACAGGGTGTTGCTGTTTGGCAGTTTTAAGCGGCACAAACAACGCTATGTGTTGTTTCGCACTTTGCCAAATAATTCGAAATGCGGTTTGCAACCTCAAAGTGCACATTGCTTCCGCAAGATTGCTGTGATTACGTAGGTTTAATGATAGTTAATGAAATTATGGAGGTTGTTGACCGCTTTGTCTACTTTGGAAAGAGGTGTAGGGAATGAATTAGAAGCGCGTATCTCTAAGATTAGTGAAATGTTCGCTAACCTGGGGCATCTCTGACAACAGAGTTGTATCTGTAGCTTAGATGTCACATATTAGGCGACAATGAGGGCTGTTTTACTTTACGGCAATAAAACGTGGCCGCTCACGGTAGAGGACGTGAATCGTCTTCAGGTATTTGACCACCGATGTCTGCGTTGGATCGCTCGTGTCGGGTGGCATCAGCAAGTAATCAACAAGGAGGTTCGGAAGTAGGTTTTTTGTAGTGAATGTCAAACGTTTGCACAGACTTAGATGGTTACGCGGTGTACTAAAGATGCTAGCTAGTCGTCTTCCACAGCGAGCACTCTGCTGATGCTGCGACCAACTGGCGCAAAGTGCGTGGTGGACAGATAATGATCTGGTGTAGAGAAATGAAATCGTTTACGAAGGGGTTGATCCTTGTAGATCAGGTTCGTCTCTGTTAGGGCGCCCACCCAGTGACCGTCTCAGGGCACCTCCGTCG
>JTDE01022188.1:48333-62019 GCA_014338405.1 Paragonimus skrjabini miyazakii
CTGCGGCAATGTGTATTTTTGCTGTGTGTAGTTTCGTCACGTCTATCATCTGTGATGTCTTCATTTAATACTTCATTGTCCACCGTTTCATATCAACTTAGGGACACGAAAATCCCCTCTAAAAGTACAGAATTTCCAGAAATTGTATGTAATCGCAGTTGGAACATTGTGTCTCTGCATGTATGTTGGATCAGTATGTCGCGCAATCCCACTGCCTTAGTAACCTCAGTATGTACTGGTCCCATGACTCAATATTCATGTTCAAGAGTCTGGATCCGAGCGCGGCCTGAATCACATTTTGTAGCACTCATGTGAGCACATTCGATTGCGTGTTTCATCAACTGTTCACCGGTCATAACAAGGTTATCACTTTCAATGAATATCCAGGATGCCGGGATTGGGGATATCGAGATTGTGAATCTCAGGCGTTGACGCTGAACAGAAAAGCCACTCAAGTGTACTTCAAACGGTTTGAAAAATGTATGGGTTAAACATGGACCCATAATAGTAGATCCCCGAAATTGTCCCTGACGGCTACGATAACCAGTTTATTTGCCTCCTGGACGACACCACACAAGTAATTGTTGAATTTCAGCTTCCGTGAACTGCTATAGCATTCGATCAACAAAAGATATACACTTTTTTGCCAAACCACTTCCAGTTACGCCTAGTCGAAATGGACCGGCTAGCTAACCGCATATTTTTTAGCAGTACGGACTAGACCATAAGTAGATCAATTTACTGTTCATCATTCGTACGTTTGGCGCAACAGTCTCCGCATGCTGCTTTTCTGCCTATTCCTGCTGTACGTGCGATTGACTGATGAAAGAACAGTAACACGGTTCAGTAGATAAGCTACCGGTTAATTGAGCAACGCCCTCCCAATCAATTGTCATTGTGTCCTATGGCAAAACGGCCTTGCTGTAAGAGATTAATAGTGAAATGAACATGTTACAACTTTTTATTAAGTACGGTGTTAATAGAAAGCTTACTTATGGTTTGCTTTGCAAAAAATCGAAAACATTCTCTTTATGGACAAGGAGAACGACAGTATTTCTGGAAACATCCCGCAAACGTGTATTGTATACCCTATCCCTGACTATTCCATACTTCATGCGCTCGATTTCTGACCATTTCTATCTCAGCCAGTATTGCAAGGGAAATTTTTCCAGCACACTTTCGGTTCAAACATTGAGACTATTTGTGGATAATAGTGAAGTAGTGGATGTGTTTAAATCAGTGTTACTTATGTAACAGAACGTACGTTAAAACCTTTCATTCACTTTTCATTTGACCTACAAATAATTGTTTACATCATCTACATTTTTGTTAATGTATATCTTATGGAGGTCAGCCTACGTCAGTCAGTCTGTCCGCTTCTGAAATGAATGGATGGGACAATGAGTCGTCGTTAGAGTCAATAATACATTGATGGTTCACACTAAAGAGGACATAGCCTGTTTGTAATCCATAATACCAATCCTCTGGACGCGTGAGCCTGACAAGCCGAGAGGCTGTGAATGCCTGAAAAAGGTCGGCCGCATTCTCAAGCACATCGGAAAAAGATCTTTCTGGTTTTCATGAATTATTTAAAACACTGAGTTCGCTTGATCTAGTCCACCAGTAGCGATAGAAGACATACGTCGCGAGATGTTAACATTTCGTTTACTCTCTTCAGTCACGAGCGTAAAACATTGGAATATATAGGACATGCGGATAGCAACAACAATAGAAACAAAAAACGATTGGGTTTACACAAAACAAAGACTGTTATCAGTTCCAGGGCAGACAAACTGCGTGAGTCAACAGTTTATGCACACAGAGGACCGGACGGCGAGTATTGTTTGACATAGCTTCGGAGAAGGCAAGCAACTTCGGATTCCGATTACGCAACAACACTTGAAACGAATTGGCGGGGTCAACAATGTGACCTGTTTCCATGATGTGCTTAGCTGCGGATGAGGTGGGATTTCCTCTCACTCGTTCTGTTGCGTCATGGCGCGCACCAACCACTTAGGCGTATGTTCAACCATTCTTTATCGTAGGCACCGATCTGTTCTACCGATATAGACGTCACCGCAACTGCAAGTGAACTGATAGATTATACGTGAGACAGAACCTCTCGGTAGGACACGATTGTGAATAAACTGAACGATACTCCTAGTTGTGAGTAGCAACCGCAATTCAGCCACCGGGTATGTACGAGTTAGAGCAGATTGTAATTTTTGACTTACATCAGTTGTGATAGGATCGCCTTTGAAAGGAAGGTTCAAAAAGACCTGCTTCTTAGGAACCGTACTCACGGCAGTCTTTTCTGACTATGAACATCGATGAACTTCTCAGGATAGCCGTTCGCGAGCAACACTATCTTTAATCTCTCCTCCTCTCCTTGCAAGCAATCATCGGTGCATATCTCCCGGGTTCTATGAAACAGCGTTCTCACCAGACCTCGTTTATAAGTAATTGGTGCAAAAGAAGAAAATTGCAAATACTGACCGCTCCAAGTGGCCTTACGGTGCATAGATTGTGCAGTATGGTGTGCACCTTTTCCGTGAGGTCATTCTTGGACTACAATCTGCCAGAGAGGTGGGTTTTGTTTAATTGTATGCTTACCTTTTGTATAAAGATGTTGGCGGAACTGTGGGCTGATGTTCTTACCGAAGCCCGACCGTACTGCACAATAAAGTCAACTGTGATGTACACATTCGCTTGAGATAAACGGTTTATTGTGTGTTCATTGTCTTTACATTCAGATATTTTGCCCGTTTGACATGTGCGTTGATTTTTTTCAACGCAGTTCGCTTCAGCTTTCATTAGTTTTTTGTTTATTCCCGTCTTAGTGCGCTAATTGGTGTATTCCTTCACCGGAACAACATCTACAGCCCTGTCTTGCTCAAGAATGCCTGGATAGACTTTGCACTCCGTCAGAACATATCACTGTAACAGTCGTTCCTGTTGCGCTGTTTTTTTGCCTTGTTCCTTTTTCGAGTTGATTGCCTGTGTGCCACTTGTTTTGTACATAATGCGAAGTACATTCCTAGTACAACACGACATGGCGTAAAGAGTAAGTGGGTATGTTGTGTGATTCTTGACTGCGTCTTGAATAGTTATGGAACATTTCGTGTTTCTCTTGGTTGCTGATTGCGGTAGCGATTCGCACGCGCTTCTGCCAGCAAACTATCCCGCAGCGTGTGCCATTGGTTTTGATAAGTAAAACTGTTGTTATAAAGTAACACTGTCTGTGAAGCTTTAATATCTTCTGTAAAAAGAAGTTTTCCCCAATAGTAACATTTGTTTTTGTTAGCAACTGCCTATCCCCCGTTAGAACTAAGCTAACGATTTATTCACTTGCTCCGGGGCCGTTGTAAGTTTTGCCCTAGATATCATGGTCTATACCCTCCTCATCACCCTGTCACTTAAGTCCATCATGAGTGTGTCAGGTGATTATGATGGTTGGTTAGTTATGTTGAGGGACACCGGTTTGTTTATAGCCGTGTCGTTCCCTTTTAAATTATTTTGTCAATAGGCGCTTGGTAAATTCTAAAAGTTTCTAAACACATATCCAACTGTCGAGCATCCGAAAACAAATTTCTGTATTCTCCAAAGTTTCGATGTGTTAATTATGGGATAGTTTCTTGTTGACCTCCAAATGTTTCAGTTGTTCCGGTGACTGTTTTTACATGCTTTGTCTTTTTTACCCTTGTTTCTATCTCTTTTTGGGCCGCATCGTTATTGTGCTGTTTAGCGTTACAGATTCTCTCCATTTCTTATTCAATTGCAATCGGTCTTTTTGTTCTCTTTAGGTGTTTGGCGACCAGTTCATGATGCAGCAGCTACATGAAATCAACTGGATTGTTGCTAATTGCAGCACGCCGGCAAACTTTTTCCACATTCTTCGCCGTCAGATTTTGTTACCATTCCGTAAACCGGTCAGTGTTCAACGTTTCATCGATTCACGCTTTTTTCAGTAATCATTTGAAGCTGTTGTTTACCTTGTTATAAAAAAAATAGCTCGTGATGCTCAAACTCATTTGGACAGTGATACTGATGAGTAGTCCGGGATTTGGTTAATTTCAAGTTTCATCCAAAACTGATCGCAGCTGTCGCATTCCCATGGAATTTCCAGTCGGCCCCTTTCGAAAAGAAGCACTAGACTCGAGTTTCACTCTCACTAGAACTTCTCAGTAGTGCATATCCTCGCCACTGCCGGGACTAGAACTCCGGCCACGCCGTTCATGAGACAACCATGTTTACCACTGTGCCATTTACCTCACGTTAGGTACGACCGAATTATCATATGTGAACAATGATCGCAAATCGCCCTTTTTCCTCACATATGGTGAAGTTTGTTTATTCAGTTCATAAATCATCCAGCGCATGTATTTGATTAATGGGAGTCAATCCTTGTTTCCAATACGTCATCCGGTCGCTCTGAGGTGTACGTTGTGACAGTTAAGCATCAGTGTGAACCACTGATGTATTGCCGTCTATGATGATGATGATGAGGTGTACCTGGGTTAACTATTCTTATCTCATCACGGCTATACTAACTCTGACTTACTCTGTTTTTCTTTGACGTGACTTATTCTGCTATATTGATCTGTTGTGATCTATCAGTCTACCAGCAAATTCGAGATTCTGATGTTCCGGTCATATAATTTTCAAACTGGTAGTTACTTTATCGTGATAAATCTGTAACAGTATGCTGTATCGTCGGCAAAAGCTGGTTTTCTGGTGATACCTTAGAGGTCTTCACCCTGTCCTAAGCTAACAGTCTGATTTAACACTTGAAACTGATCGTTAAACTTCAAAGATGCCTTAAGTTTCGCGTACTGTAGATGCAACCTCGATCGCGAAAGGCCACTGCAATCACTTGCATTGTCAGAACCGACTGTTCAACAGTTAGATGTTTCCAGAAACCAACCGTCCAATTCTGTCATATGTTCAGTATTTGCTATTTTCCCGATTACGTTTGTCCCATGTTCCTCAATATCTTGCCTTTCTCCGTGTAGTTGATTGTCTTCACTCCCAAGTCGCTCTTACGTCACCCAGACGCGAAATCTCCGTTCGAAGACATGCTTCCAGGTTCCGAATTCAAGCGTTATTTGCCCGAGACTGGCGTTGCAGCCCAAAACACAGAGAACGTGAAGAAGTTAATCCTGTGTTCCGGAAAGGTTTGTTAATGGCTTATCTCTAGTTTTTTTTCGTCTCGTTTTACTATTTTCGTGTTATTTACCAACATCAAACTGACCTAGCTCATGGCTGTTCTCACGGGTCACCGTACTGTGGGTCAAATTTACGTTGGATTTATTGTTTGTGTCACTGTCACTTTTAACCGCATACTTTAGAATCGGTTTCCGACATGCAAAGATTAGGTGTTGACGCTCTGTGCCATCCAGACGACCTATCGTGCTACATCGGACGAAGCGGTAAAGATGCCAATAATGTTACCCATGTCAGACAGCATAATAATAGAAACCTGGTGATTCACACTCTCTTGGTCCTCTAACCTTGAAGGCTGAACTATTCCGTAAAGACGGCATAGTCCTAGTCCATCGCCGCTCATCGGCTACTTTGTGGTACAAGCTACTGAACGAAATGTTTTGGTCATTTCTTTGTTCGGGTCTGGACATCTTTGAAGTACATTCAGCCATGACATTTTCACATTACTACTAACCGCACTGTACTATGCTTGCGGTACGGCTGATATATCAAGCTAGTCGAGAATGCCACCAGAAAACTTCTAACAGTATAGCAACTTCAAGGTGATTTTGTTGGACCGCCGCGATTACAATGATTTAATATTGGATAACGAAATTATGAAGGTTGTTAACCGATCCTTGTATACATAGCATGAAAAATGAAACAGAGGTTCATCGCTAAGGTTAGGACAGTATTCTTCAACCCAGGGTATCTCTGGCGACAGAGGTACATCTCACTGATCGTGCTCAATCTGATTATAAGAGGCGTGCCATTGTGCGACTGCGAAAATTGTCAACTCAGTAGAAGATTTGAATAATCTTCAGATATTTGACAGTTGATGTCTACTTCCGACTGCCCTCATGCAGTGGCACCAAGAGATAGGCAGCGGTGAGGACAAGATGTGGATACTTGATAACAAGTGTCTGACTGTTTCATCCATTTTGAATGTGCACAGATTTATCCCGTGCACAAAGGTTGTGAACTAGTTTGTCGCAACCAGCTGATGAGGCACAAGGTGGACATATAATGGCGTACCATAGGAAATTCAAAATAGCTACTAGTGAGTTAGCCACTGTTGATTAGGTTTGTTTCTCAGTCTGGAGCCATTGCTATTCGCATCGCCCGGAGGATGACAGTTAATCGATCTCAGTGGCATTACTGATATCATTAATTGACTACATTATTAGTGAAGTAAGTAGGGTTAGTACTAGTTGTTTCGTAACTTATTAAGTCAACATTTCATCAGCTGCCCGTCGATGTACGTTTTGACTAAAGCCACAGCTTAATTGTCGTCAACGACAATAGTACGCTGGTTGTTCCCGTTGGCACTTTACTGTCATGAACTTACTAAGAGGAATAAACCATAGTCTGAAGATCAGTGAAAGAAAAGGGATAAAACTCATATCGTGCAAACCCTGTGTCTAAACCTAAACAGTCAATAGCAAGGTGTTTGAATCTTCCAGGTGTTCGTAAGGCGTCATCCGTGAGACGAATTCATTATAGGTTTCACTGCTTCTAATTAATTGCTGTCACTTCACAACCTACAGAGTTCATGCCATTGGGCTCGATTAGTCACCGCATCCCCAAATGTTTCTAATCCGGAGACGGGTAGGTCGTGGGACCCCATCCGGAAGAAAGAACGCAGCCTACCGTTATTAGTTATTAACGTTTATATTTCTTTTTACCAAGTTATCGACTAACCACCTGATACGGTGAGCTTGGGGATCGACAGAGCGTACGACGCGATGGGCAACTAACTGCTGCCCGTTCCTTCCCTTTTGGCTTTTCGGTCATTTGCTTGTTGTTTGTTTCTCCCCAGACCTGTTGATTTCTAGTTGTGTCTGTCCACTATGCCTTGAGTCCACCTATACACTTCTTTATTTTTTTTTCTGGCCAGGTTTATTACGACTTAGTCAAGGAGCGCAACGCCATCGGGCTCGATTCAGATATTGCAATCAGTCGTGTAGAGCAGCTCACCCCGTTTCCTTACGACCTAGTCAAAACGGATTTGGAGCGCTATCCGAACGCCATAATCCAATGGGTTCAGGAGGAACACAAGAACATGGGTGCGTGGAGTTATGTGCAGCCCAGAATAAACCATCTGATCAGTATCGCTCTTCCCGATCGTCGACATAATAAGATATCGTAAGTCATTTGCGCAATAAATGTATCTCTCTTCTTGCGTGCATTGTTCACTTGCTTCTGCGCTCATTCGACCGGCGTGCGTCATACGGGTCTTCCTGAAAGGTCCAGCCTCTTCAAGAAACTAAGTTTAAAAGGTTGCAACTGAGCTAAAAATTACAATTTTTGTACGAAGCAGACACCATTGTGCCCGGCACATTTAATCGTATGGTGTATATCATTTGCATTAAACGCCATCTTTTTAGCTGCTAACAATTTATAAAGGTGCTGTTTACCTAGGAAGTGTTCCTCCTTAACTAAATAATCCGGAAAGTGGAAGGTCATAATTCATTGGCCTTAGATCCGACGAATGTGACAAGTGTATTGGGATTTCAATACCGGGCATCGGCGGTTTTCGATTAACCATTTCCAATTCGTGACAGCAGGGCTCCGCCGTAATTGTTGCACCAACTAACGGTCGCGATCCTCTGCGGGTAAAAGTCGTATTTGATATCATTTTGTAGAACCACTGTGAACACCTTTATAATTATACCAAATCTGTTGTTCATTACAAGCAATAACACGAAGTATAACCTTCATAGTTATTTCACAGTTGTACTGAAACAGGTGCATACCTCTGGACTTGTCTTCATCCAAGTCTCGACCAGTCCATGCTGAACCCATTCGTTTGGCTCTCTTTCTTGTTGCTCTCGAATTATCCTTGAAGGGTGTTAGGTGAGAGGCAGACTTCTTGCGTGAAATTTAAAATTTAATTTTTTTCTTTTATTAAAACATTCATTTAGATAATTTGCATTTCATTCATTACAAATGTCCTCACATTTCCAGACGTCGCTCGTACGAATCATTCTTGAACTTGAACAAGGCAGTAAGAAGACGGACAGAGGTACTAAATAACAATAACCAGGCATATATATATATATGACACTGTTGGGGTGGAGGGTGAAGAAAATAAAATAGCAAATTAGGTGGAGAACAACAACGCAAAACTATTAGGTCCATGGGAGTCTAAGGCTTACATATAATTGTTTTTGTACACACAATGCTGGCTTGAGACGACTAATCGCGACCGCCTCAGTGGAACGCAGGAAACGCGGATTAGTGTGGCGCATTATAATCCTAAATGCTGATTCAGGATTAATCCGGTGGCCAACATGTGTTTGGCGATAGACGAGGCCGGAGGTTTGCGTGATCCCGGGACGAAGGGAGTAGACTGTGCAGTCAGCCTTAGACTCCCATGGACCTAATAGTTTTGCGTTGTTGTTCTCCGCCTAATTTGCTATTTTCTTTTCTTCACCGTCCACCCTAATAGTGTCATGTATATATGCCTGGTTATTGTTATTTGGTACTGAAGACGTAATACGAAATGCTACCATCTACCTCTGTCCGTTTTCTTACTGCTTCATTCTTTTTGGGGACAAATTATTTGCATGTTCTCAGTTTTCTGTCTGACCCATTACTGTGGTTTAACTTGAGTTATGTTAAAATTAACTTCTTTTCACATAAACTAGGGTAGAGCATCAAGCTGCGGCGGGTAGACTGATGTATAACATATTCAGCTACTTCCACGTAGCCATAAACTATGGGGCTTAACCAGAACGAAGTGCATGGGAATGATGTTTGATATTGCCTAGTGACCCCGCATATTGTCAGCTAAATAATGTGTTCAACAACCTTTATTCCGCTATGAGTCCTTGTGATCTATCTTCGTATGCTGTGCACCCTGACCAAACTGCCGTTCATCAGTGTGCCATTTTTTGGATCGTTGTCGTCTGTGCCAGCCGACTGTTCACTGCAGATCATTTTTCACCACCGACGTGTTTCATACTCATATCTGTTGGCAGCCTATCAAACCTATCAAACGATCAGTTAATAAGATCAGCAGATGAATGGAAAAGCAAAGAGGAAATAATAGTGCATTTCTGATTATGGAAGAACAGTTTGCGGTTATTGAAATACAGTACGTACGTATTCATGAAACTTGTACCCCACCACGCTGCAGCTGTTGGCGGTTAGGCGTCGGTGGAAGCCTTAGCAGGTCCGCTGAACAAGTTCAACCGATATCACATGCTAGGTCGCTTATCGCGTGATCATTTACGTCCGGTTAGCATGACGGCGTATCTCAGCCAGTGACGTTTGTTAGATTAAATGAAATCCTTCAAAGCTAGTGTTATACAGTCGGCACGCAAATGATATCTTAGCTATTTTAGAATATTCGTGTATATCACATAAGTTATTCTTGGACCTTACTCGGGTCTCCTCCAACTTAATGTTATCTGTGAAGCTCTAGGTGAATAGCTGTCTTCCATTTCGTGATACTCACGTCACACGTAGGTCGAAGGTCACAACAAGGCTTTTGCATGCAGACCATTTACATAGGCAGAGCATTGTGTGTACTTCCGCAGGTTTTTATGTCCATTGTAGAAACATCGGAATGAGGACACTCCTTCACAAAGCGTGGGAGATGGTTCGCCGATAGAATCAGCATACTGACGGATGCTTTGATTGGAAACCGTCCATAAGCACTAACTCAGGGTTGGGACGTAGAAAAGAAAAACCGTAGAAGCATTCGAGGCTTGCGATTTCCCGTTTATTCTCTTAGTCGCAACCACTGTGCTCAAGGCGAATAGTTTACGGCCACGCCGACAATGATAAGTTGTCACATAATCTTAAACTATCAGTAACCAGGAGGTGAGGGTTGAAATTTAAAAACGTAAAATCGGATTAAACGCAGTCAAAATGACGATCAGGCGCTCGGAGTCAAACGCAACACAAACCCACATCCTGATCTGTCTTATTTTAGCGTCACCAGTGACCTAAAAGTTGCTCTAAAAAGAACGCGATCTGAACCAACAATGTGTTCCCTGTTATTTTCTCAGAGCAGTCGGCAACCCATCCTCCAGTTTGTCCATGAGATGTCACAATCTTGTTATTTGATAAGAAATTATTCTGTGATCCATAGCTTCCCCTTTGTGGACCATTGTTCGATTGTTTGACATCAGTAATACATTCATGTGTCCTCGAAATGTTGCTTCGGAAACATCCAATGATTTACTTATTCTCACTGTTCTATTCAAATTGTTGAAAGTTTGGACTGCCCATCGTCTCTTTGCTGTCACCAAAGTCAACGGCAGTCTTACTGCTTTCGAGTGCCTCTCGAAACCATAAATATGTGCGTAACGCTCTTGTCCAATGTTCAGTCGCTTATCTAAGCACCTAATTGGTATTAGAAATGGTTGTGGGGATTTCTCGTCGTGCACAATGGTCTGTTTGTGTTGTTCTCCGAGGTCCTCATCGTTTTTTCTTCTCATATTTTAACCCCGGTCTCCTGTTTATGGGGCATTTAGCACAGGGGTTATAACCAGCATAACAAAATATAAATCGTAAGTTCAAGTTCGAACCGCCTCAAGCGCCCCTGCAACCTTTAACAAACAGTGCTGCGAATACATCTGCTTTTAAGGCTGCTGTCCCAGTTGTCTGTCAAATGTGACTTCGCGGTTGCTCAACGGCGCCTATCTACCATTGGTAAGGTCGCGAGCTCGATCCCTGGTTGGCGGGATAGCTGCTATCTGTATTTGAACACTGAGAGTATTTGGTTCGGTTATAACCTGGTATATCGCGTGAGGGGTAATATCTTACGGTTTATCTAACTTCTCGTTATCATTTGGCGGTTCGTTCAGACGATCACCACAATTTTACATTCCACTGATGCTTTGAGAGGTAACCGTGGATCACTTGTTTCATTTTTTCCCCCCATCTTGTTATAGCTACGCTGGCCGACAAGTAAGTGCGTCTACCGCCGCTGGACACAAAGCTATGCACTTGATGGAGGTTTCGTTGCTCATGAAACAGGCCCTGTCCGTTAATTAACTCATCTTTTGTTCTTGTGCCCATACAACCGACGATTCCTGCATTGCTCCATGATGGTTCCATGTGACTCATCACCTTTGAACTGGACTGTTTTGTCCACGCTCTTTCGTCTATCCATGTATTTTCTTATTGGGTCTGTCTAGTTATATGGATATTGGTTTCTCTGTTTTCAAACGTCGGTCCGACTGTACGCAGCATTGTTGTACTTTAAGCTATTCTATTCACCCCGACTTGTTTACGTGTTGGTTCTGATCCCTTGAGTAGTTGTGGTCCACACATAGCCAACCACGATTGCGTTTGCTTTTCGTATTGTGAGTCTAAAAGTGGTTTCCCATTACTGTTGTCTTGTTATCTTTGTTATCATAGTGCTAAAGTGATTGTATTAGCAACATCTCTTCTACCATCACATCTTGCCTTTCTCATTCGTTGGCTATTCTGCCTAATGAACTCTCTTGTGTGTTCCCTAAAACGATTGTTTTTCGTATGAATTCCGTGATTTTGGGGGAACCATACAGTTTTAGCGTATTCACCTATCTACACTAGCGAGTATTCACGACAAGACAGCTATTCACTTCCATTCTTTGACAAATACAGATGAATGATGTGGTTATCGTTTTGTTTCAAAAGGGGAGTTGTGTTTAGATTCTGGCCGCTATATACCATCAAACAACGATCTTAGATCATTCAATAATGGACAGGTGCGCCATTTTTCTGCTTACCTCCATCATCGATTTTTGTCAACGGACTTCAGCTCACGAGTTTCTTTGTCTCTGCTACTTTGCTAATTTGTTGTGATCAATGTCAGTCCGATATTTCTGTCCATACATTGCATGCCATAGTAAGGATTAGAGCGAATTCGTGATCCTGTTTGCATATTAGGTAGACAAATTATTGCCGTCTGCTTTTTCTGTGGTTAGTTGGGCTTGTCAAATGAGCCAATACCATTGAGTAACTCCATTTTGCATAATCATAGACAGCACTACATCAGTAGTTCTCACTAATACTAAACGGCCTTGCAACCCGGAAAAATAAAGCAAGCCCTGACCAGGAAGGAAAAGTAGACGGGGACGGGAGGAGACCGAACTGCTAAAAGTAGCTACATCCATATTCAACATAAAAGTGCTTACACCTTGCACACAAACAACCAAGCTGTGGACGAAAGTAAAGCGCCATCGAAACTTTTGGCTTTCACTGGTTCGCCTCATTAAGTGCATTTCCTTCAGGGACAACTCGACCAAACAACGACAACGTTCAAGTTATTGAGCCCGATTAGCCGACATCTCAGATAGCGTCTCCAGCTACCGACTTTGTGAGTCGCGATGTCTTCAGCAACTTGTCTGTGATATTTCCCGCAGATGTATTGTTCGGTTTATGTCAATCAAATCCCCTGCTGCTTCTCAGTAATTAGTTGTTTTGCTTGTAACTGTGTGATTGTCTTCAAATGCTCACCCTCAATCCTGTGTTGTCGTTTCATACTTGTAATCTGAGGGGATTGTCTGTTACTAGACATAGACCTTATTCACTAGACTACGAATCCTGAGTATCGGTCAGGCTATGGTGCTCATAAACGACGCCACTTGTCTCGATCACATGGTCACCAGCGGTACCCAGGATCACGGTGACTGTCGATCTGTGAGTCGCAACACGTTTGACTTCTGAGCACAGTGTTTGCTGTTTTTTCTCTCTTTACATTGACGCGAAGTTTAGAGGAAGAAAATCCATTCTCATTCAGACAGTGTTGTGCATTCTACATCCCCGAGAGACAAATATTAGAATTTCTGCATATTTAAATCTTCAACAAATGAAGCGCAATTGGCCAAATCAGCTTTAATCAGTAAAAAAAAGTTGGATAATTTAAATTGCCACAATTATCGTCATATGAAAAGATTTGCTGCTTTAGCTTCGTGGTTAGTTCAAGAGTAAAAAGTTCTATGTGAAAGTCAAATTAACTAAGCGGTGATTACGCAAGCGCAACGGTGGGTTCACACAAGTGTGTGTTTATTCCGGGATCTGGCGAAGATTCTAGAAATACACCGGTAGTGATCTAAATTAAAGTTGTGGATTGTCAGTTAGAATTTCGTATACAAGATTTTAGTATATAGTACAATGGACAGATTGTCACTGGAAATTCCCACTACAACTTGATCGTGACTATGGACCTGGCGAAATGTAAGGTCGTTCTAAATAAACCCCGGAATGCAACAGATGAACAGTATTTTCGTTGGGGTGAACGCATGTTTTGGTAAATCGAGTGGTGTGGACTGAAAGCTGTTTTAAATACCACGCAGCATGATGATTCTCGGATTATGCTGATGAATTCGTCGGCTTGAAAGATCCCGGAGACGCTCGACAGAAGGATGTTGAAGTAAGCGTTCGTCGTTTAAATGAAGGGATGCGGCAATCATCAGAAACCTCATCGATTGCCTGTCCTAGGTGAAAACAGTACACCGACGCACTTGGATGTGTTAAGAAACG